>LPNX010397384.1:328037-386564 GCA_001517045.1 Pseudotsuga menziesii | reverse complement strand
GGTTCTCCTTGGGATATATAACTACAAGTGCACCTTTTTAATATTATTATGATTTTATATTAAATCAAAATCAACCAAATGGTAAATTAATCACCAAACTTACCACATTATTGTTGTGTTCATATTCTCATAAGGGGTATTACAGTCATGTTTGTGTTAAATTCAACAGCAGAATAAAATCTCCTAATACGGATGAATTCCAAGTCATATTAAATTGGAGAAGTTAGTGACAAAGCTTATACCGACTCCCAGGTAGCCCAAGAAAAATTACAATACTAGAAAAAAGTTTAAGGGTTTCATTTTTTCCACACAAAGGACATTTACATTGTGGTACCCTTAAGCATTTCAAGCATTTACCAACATGAAATCTAGACCATGGATTAATGACTAAGATAAAAATTTTATTTTTTAGGTTTTAGATACATCTTCTTAATGGATTTCAACCAATATAGAAATGAATTATCCTTTGACTAAGTACTCCAAAATTTGTTTAGTTTGGCATACAACGTGGGACTAGATGATAAACCCTTATATATGTCGATTAACATATACTTCTTAATTCCTTTCTTTTGATTCCACCTTCAAGCCTTCCAAAACGTTTGTGGTTGTTGCAGGGCGAGCTTAAGAAAGGGATTTTCTTAGATCACATGAATTTTTTTCTATAATGATTCTATCAACAATGTTTAGATTGAACCTAATCATTCTTCTATTAAAAAGGTTCGCGGGTTCAAATTCACCCATGCTTTTAAACTATACGGGTCTCCAAAGGTTATATAATTTATCAAGAGGGTTTTCGAGGTTCATGACCCTATACAACTAGTATAATGACACATTGGGTGCATAGAGTAAAATATTAGGTTCTAGTGGCAATAATTATCATTCCCCCTTTATCTCTCCCAACAAGAATAATGATAAACATGGCTATCTGGGAAAACATTAGTGAATACTTGGAATTTAGCAGTAAGGGACATATCATAATAAGTAGAATTTGAACACATAAAGAAAAAAAATATAAACTCGAGAGAGTTATTTGTATTGCAATACATAAATGAGAAGTTAAATCCTTTTTATAAAGGGTTACATACTAATTGAGTCAATCACTAAAGTAGGATAGACCAAGAAACACACCAAAGTGAAATAAAGCATAAAAGCATAATATAACCTAAAGTCCTTTTTATGAATGTGGGATAGACCAAGAAACACAATAAAGTGAAATAAAGCGTAAAAGAATAATATAACTTAAAGTCAAAATGATTTTACTAATGCCTATTTCTAATATCTAATTGACCATTATTAAAATGATATTACTATAACACCCTTCCTTAATGATCAATCTACTAACCACAACAATCTTATCATGAAATTTTACATATTTGTCAGGACCCAAAGGTTTGGTGAAAATCTCTGCAATTTGGTTCTTTGTGGAACAATACTACATCTCAATAGAATCTACAAGAGTCTGATGAAATGACAATGTATTTCAACATGATTTGTATGCTCATGCAATATTAGATTCTTTCCTAGTTTGAGAATCCACTGATTTTCACAAAATAGAAGTGTTAGCTCTATCTACTGCACCTTCATGTCTAAAATCATTTTCCCAATACAAACTACCTCACACACTCTTTTCACTACTCGATATTTTACTTCACTTGATGAATGGGATATTGCATGATGCTTATTGCTGGTCCATGTGATTGAACCCATGCCAAGGCTAAACACAAATCCATAATTGGATTTTCTATCATCCAGAGAACCTGCCCAATCTGTATTTATATAGCCACACAACCTAGGGACTTTTATCATGTTTTAAAGAGTGCATAAGTTAATTATCCCTTTCACATATCTCAATATCCTCTTTGTTACATTCCAATACTTTGCTTTTAGTGTTTTCATAAATCTAGAAATGAAGCTCACAATGTAGCACAACTTAGTCCTAGTAATTGTAAGGTATATAAAAATCTCCACTAGTTGCTTGTAGGTTGACTCTTTTAATACCTTAGATTTTATCTTGGATGAAAGCTTCAATGCTTTTCCATAGAAATACACAAGATTTTGCAATATGTCATTTTGAACGTGTCAAACAAAATCCTAGTATATTTTGTTTGTGAGAAAAAAATGATGCTACATATTTGCCAAACTTCTACACCTAGATAGTAATGTAGGAGCCCTAGATAAATCATGTCAAAAGTCATACTCATATTAGATTTGATTTGTTCAATAGCACTTGTGTCACTACATGTAATAATTATGTCATCTACATATATGACCAATAAAATGATATCATTACCAATGCTTTTGACATGTACATTGAAATCCAAAGGAATCCACTAGTACCTTTATTCATCCAAGTACCCATAAATTTTATTGTGCCATGCCCTGGGTGCTTGTTTCATACCATATAGTTCTTTCTTTAGTTTGAACAAAAAATTATCCTTTCCCAAAACTTGAAAACCCTCTAGTTTATGTATTTAGAATTCTTCTTTCAAATCTCCATTGAGGGAGTCACTCTTCACATCTATATAATGAACATTCCAACCAAATTGTGTTTCCATGGATATAAATAATTGGATGGTGATAATATTTGTTTTAGGATAAAATGTCTCATTGTTGTTGATGCCCTCTTGTTGCGATATCCCTTTTACAACCAACCATGCCTTGTACTTTTCAAGTGTGCCATCTATCGTATACTTGATCTTGTACATCCATTTTCAACCAATTCTTTACTTATGGAATATCTATGAGATTCCAAGCTTAATTCTTTATTAAACTCTCATGCTATATTTACATGGCCTTCTCCCATTCATTTATCCTCATTTATTCCTTTCACACCAATGGCTCACAAACTCCCTAAAATTGGCCATCAGAGAAAACTTGACCATGTTTTACTTTTGTTTTCTTTTTCTTCTTGATGATTGTACCTTGATAATTTCACCTAATCCAACATTGATAATGGTTCCATGCCACTACTTTGGCCTCTTCTTGGGATCTTCAACACCCAAATCATTGTTGTCACCATGACTTGGGATACCTATACACATCTCAAACTAATTCTTATTCAGGTTGTCTACATAAAAGATTACCATTATTGGAGGCTTCTCAAACACCTTTTATTGTTGTTAAATGTCCAAAAGTCCATCTATAAAATTATCTTGTAAACTGAGAGAGGTAGGTCAAGTTTAGGTGCATCGATTATGCCGAAAAATATTGATGTCTAATCCACTCTTGGTTGCCAATGCATGGTCCTTGACATGTCCAATGTCAACTAGTTTGAAGAGTCCATTATCCTCCACACCAAGAGAGAGTTTTTTTGGTATCTTTGTTGACTATTTAGCATTTTTTATTGCTAAGTTTTACATCTAGATGAGGGAAATGCCTTATAATTTTACTAACTGAGAGTAGATTAAGTTACATGCTTGACACTAATACACATTAAGGAAAATAAACATGTTTGATCCAAAGAAAATCCACACATTCCCTTTTCCCACTACCATGAACTCTTCCCCACCACCTAACATCATTGAATAATTCAAGGAACAAGAAGTGTACTCTGTGAATAAGTCATGCCTATTGGTGAAGTGTTGTGATGTACTTGAATTTATGTACCAAGAAGAGGATTTAAGTTTATTTTATTGTCTCTTAGCCATGCATGCATATAAAGTTGAGTCCTTCAGCTATATATGCTCTTCCACATGAGGCATATATTGAATCCCTTCTTGTTCCACTAAAACAAGGTATTTCCATAAGGTCACACACCTTAAGAAACCACTCACACAAACATATCACATATCAACATACACATGTTTTACATGGTTAAAATACTCAGAGAGGAAAACAGTCCACCAACCTAGCCCAAATTTCTACTTTAGGAAAATACTAATGCAAAATGAAAAATTATTTATACACGAGTTTCCCATAATTGATCATCAGGAAAATGACCCTCCATGCTATTTAAATAGAGATCATGGACCAATTGGGTGTCAAGTCATATATCAATAGCTTTTAACATCAAGGTGATGATGAAACATTAGATCAATATGTCTAGAACATATCACATATTCACAACCGTCATTTTATATAAGTAAAAATGCATACTAAAGAACCACAATTTACCTAAATACATATTAGACCAAGTTGATATTAACTAACTCTCAAGTTTATAAATAGCCATAGAGATATTTCTTAAGGTGAAAAAAAGGTTGAATTCATTTTGAACATAGTTAGAAGGTTTTTCCATGTAAATTCTTTCTTGAAATCCCTTGCAAGAAGGCATATTTGACATCCATTTGATGGATCTCCCATTTATGTGAAGTAGATAGGGAGAGAACAAGGCAGATGGAGTTCAATTTGGCGACAAGGGAAAATGTTTCATTGTAGTCAATTCCTTCAACTTGGTAAAATCCTTTGGAAACTAATATTACCTTAATTATTTTAGCACTTCCATTGTTGCATACTTATTTTGATATACCCATTTACATATGATAAGTTTTCTTCCTTTCGGAAGAGGTATTGGATCCAAACTATCATTTTCCATTAAGGAAAAATATTCTTTGGCCTTAGTTGCATCCCAATTTGGATGGAAAAAATATTTAGGAAATAAAAGTAGATCACATGTCTGGAACTTGATGCGAAAAATAAGAGGCTCACTGGAACTGCGAATGATTTCGATGCTAATCTATAGGATCATTGGCAATATCACTAGTTGCTTCTCATGTTGAATGGACCCATCTAGTAAGTGGTGGTGTTGGTGTAGACTCATGTTGAATGGATCCAACTAGATGAATCTGAGTAGGTGAAGGTGTATTTTTCATCCTCACTATTATAATTTGAAGAAGAAACCAAAGTAGGATGATATGAAGAGAAGTTGAGAAGAGAATATGGAACAATTGTCGAAGATGGAAAAAAATTTAAATTAGGCTCATAGGCCTAGATATTTTCATCAAATTTAACATATATTATTATAATAATGTCATTGGATTTTGGTTGAAGAAGTACATGACCTCTTACCTATTCAGAATATCCAACAAATATGCACTTCTCATTTAGTCACAATGCTTTCCATTTTTCATCAGGATTGTGAACCCATGCTTCACTACCAAACACATAAAAGTGGTTTACATCATATTTAATTTTAATCCATTCTTGTTCTAGTGTTATATGTTTTAGAGCATGCGTGGGAGTACTATTAACTATGTAATTGACACGATTAATGGCTTCTGCCCAAAAAGAGGACTTAATCCCTTAGATTGGATCATATAGTTTGCCATATTTTATGTATGATTCTTTCTCTCAACAACACCATTTTGACGTGGTGTTTATGGAAAATTATGTTACATTTGAATTGCTTGTGTAGTGCAATAAATTGTAAATTTATTGTTTACATAATCTCCTCCTTTGTCTGTCCTTAACTTGTGTATTTGATGTCTAGATTGTTTTTCTAAAAGGATCTTGTAGGCCAAAAACATGTCAAAAACTCCACTCTTATGTTTTATAAAGTAAATCCAAGTGCATATGGAGAAGTCATCAATAAAAGTTAAGAAGTAGTTGAAGCTAGAGAAAGAGGTATAAGGAAGTGGAACACATAAATAATTGTGAACAAGCTGCAAGGGGTTCGAGGCATTCCAAGCAAAACTATTGCGAACCCAAGACCTCTTGCTTACTAAAGTAACTTTCAACCAAGTGAGTTAAACAAAAGGTTTAGTAGTATTATTAAGGGAAATGGGGGTACTATTGTTGTTGTTAGAGAGCATGACTACCAAAAAACCTTTCTTTTGGCTTGCAAGACAACTTTACACAACCACACAAAAATAAAATTCCAAAATTCCAAAATCGAAATGTCTCAAATTTGGGGTTAGACCATGGTTAGCATATATGGAAAATGCAAGTTTTCTCACTATTTCTGGTTTACAGAGTTCACACAAGGTACAAATCAAAGAGAATATGCAGTAAAGAAAACCCTTTATACTCTATTTTTTATTTTCAAAGTTTGTAGAGAGTGCATGATAAAGAGAATACATAGACTAAAAAGGTAACAAACCAGGAATAAAACATAAAATAATGCTAAAATATGAACAATATGATATTTTTTTTAAAATTCGTAAATGTAAATATTATACCTATGGATCTAATAAAATGGTCGTAACTTGGGAAAATGGAAACCTTTTTCGAGTGAAATGAAAACCGTTTCCAACTAAAAGAAGTGCTTCAAATGCAATGGAACACATCTCTTATCCTAGAAATGCATAGAAATAATAAAATCCAAGAATCCTTTGATGCATGCAACTACATAGGCTCAAGCTCTTAATCATCAATGGAAGTGGGACTTCATAAGTGACCTAAGACCATGTTCGACTAAAACATGGTGTTTCCACAAGCTTGAGAACCTTAAACAACTGGTCACACAAAAATATCACAAATCACCACACTGATTCTTTACGTATTCTAAACTCTTCGAGAGGGAAATAATTCACTTGAGGCAATATATTAATGCAAAAGGAAAAGTGATTTACACATGAGTTTCTTAGAGTCTATCATCAAGAAAATGACCCTTCATGCTCTTTAAAGAGATATAATGGAACGATCGAGTGTCAAGCCATGGATCAATAACTGTTAATATCAAGGTGAAAATGACCCATTTGATCACTCTATTTATAGGACATATCACTATCATCGGATTACATAAGTATAGATGCATACTAATGTATACTAAAGAAACACACTTTACCTAAATATATATTAGACCAAGTTGACCTTAACTAACTCTTTTGTATCTAAATATCCTAACACTCCTTGGTTAGATTCTCATTAGCTAACATTTTTCTATAAGGATATGCTAGCAATCCATCGATATGTCTTTGCCAACATCAATCCCTAGGTATTCATGCTCTCACATACTTCATGGTTATAACCATGATCTGATACCATATTAAGATACAAGAAAATTGAAAGCACATAAAGAAAACTAAGATGGAATCAGAAGACTTCTTTGTATTACATTGCATAAATAATAAGTTAAAGACTTCTTATAAAGGGTTATGTACTAGTTGAAAATCCACATTATGAATGTAGGATAGATCTAGAAACATAATAAAGTAAAATAAAACATAAAATCTTAATATAAACTAAATTCAAAATGATGTTCTTAATGTCTATGTCTAATATCTAAATGACCCTTAATGATATGATATTACTGTAACAAGGCATATGATTCACAATCCACTTGTTAATATTATTGGACACTCTTTGCAACACTTCCTCCCATAGCTCCTAAGGGAAACATGAAAGGGAAATGGGATTCCAAAAAACGTAAAGAAATGCTTAGGTTCAATCCAAGCCTATTCTTGTTCCATTAACCCATATGAAGGATCCCTTTGGAGAAGGTGCAAGAACCATTAATTCTTGGCCATTTGCAGCTTGGGCCCAAAGGAATTACAAAAAGTGTGTCCAATGTGGTCAGGAAGAGTCATTTTCAAACTAGTCATTCACCAATTTTCCACCTTTGGAGGTCGGTAAAATATTTCCTTTGATAATACCATGCACCATTATATTATTGAGAAGGGCATTGAGAGCTTTTGCAACCATTACATAAAAAGAATATTCCAAGGGATATAATTGCCGAATAGATATGAGAAGTTACCTTTAGACTCTATCTACTCGATAAAATTCAAGAAGTATCTTCTAAGAAGATGGATTCAAATTCATGTACCAAAAATACTCTCAAAATCTAGTGCTTTGAGCATACCATGATGAAGTGCCACTCCACCTTATCATACACCTTTTCAAAATCAATATTAGGGAATAAGACATTTTAACGGAGTTGTTGGTCCTATGGAATTTTAGTTGATAAATATTTAATAATGTTGAGACACATGAATAGGAGGGAATGTTACCTGCCATAATGCCACCAAGGGAGCGCATAACATGGAATGACCTCAAAACTAGAGTTGTCCTAACAAGTTTTGTTGTGAGACTTAAAACATTATTACAAAACTAAGAGACTAAATAAAAAATAGTTCATACACATAGATTAGTTTTCATACAAATGGTGTGTTTGTTACAAATCATAATGGAATCAACACAACACTGTGAACGAGTTTTCAACATGACAATATCATTGGAAATGATGATCTTAGTTGTTGATCTTTCTTTCACAACGACAATTTTATAGGTGACACTTTCTTTTTTGGATTTGGACTTTTCCTTCTCAACAATGAATTTGACTCCCCTTAATCAACATTATATAGTGTCACAATGGGATTTTAGATAAGACCCAAAATACTTTCACTTTCACTAGGAAAAAAAATTAGCCATAGGTCAAGATTAAGATTGGCCATAATACCAGTGTGATGAACAAAACCCATTCATTAAATATAAATATGCAACATAAGTAGGGAAAGGAGTTGAAATCAATTGATCATTATAATACCTTATGCAATTTCACATGATGCAATATAAATATATTCACTAGTAACATGTTGAATATATGTGAGTCACGACCCTTGATTATATTATTATTGTTACTGCATAGCATGAAAGGGACTTTATCTCTTGAAGTGTGCCCTAGATTTTTTTTCTAAGGATGCATTAACCATTTTGGGCCTATTCCCAAGGAAACGAAAAGGAAGGAATTTGTTGCATATGTGCATGGTATAAAATTTATAGATAAAATTGTAAGAGTCATGATTGAGTTTGAGAGACTTTAATAAAATTTACCATAAGCACAAGGATCAACATGATAAATACCAAACAAATAATAAATTTTGGGAAAAATACAATGTAAATATACCTTTACAAAATTCCCTTCAAAGAGAAAGACAAGAAGATCAAGACACTCAAATACAGGTCTTAAACTGTCATTGAGAAAATTGGAAAAAATGTGTTTTAGTTGCACTTGCTAACCTGCATGGGCATCCATTGTTCAAAATGGATCACTTGAAGCTTCATGAGTCAATGATGCTAGATGAAGATGAAAATTAATTTGTTGAACATGTTCCTAAATAATTGGTTGCAAACGTTAAAACATTGTTGGAAGAATATATAGTTCTATAGTGTAAAGAACAAGATACAAAGGAAAAACCCCAAAACTTTATAAGATAAAGATAACAAGACCGTGACACCAAAGTCCATTTTCTAAAACTTGGCTAGGTATGGACATCAATATTAGTTAGGAACATGATGATCTAATAATCGCAATACTTGTGCCAAGTGTTCATAAGCATAAGTACACATGAGTAAAGTGCACGAGTCTCACATGTAAGGAGAAATTTGAAGTAAGATAAATTTTAAATTGAGGCACACACCAATAGGATGTGGATCGACAATTATACAAACCATTACTAGGGAAGCTCAACCGTCATAATGGATCATCTCATATTTCTAGTTTCTCATATTCTTTCTATGGTCCTTAACCCTTGAAGTTGAGTCACAAACAAGATACAAAAATTCTCAACATTATATTGATCAAAATACCCTTATAGAAACACCATACAATGATAATTTATGGAAGGAACCCACTCATTTTTTCTTACCTCTTTGAGGGGGAAACCTCCTAATGAGATATGATCCAATACGTGTTCCACAAGGAGGACTCCATCTTTATTTATAACCAACTATAGAACCATAATGATAACCACCTCCTAACTGCATAGTGGACCTTCTTTAATGAGGTCACATTACATTGATTTAGTACTAACTAATGGAAATTATTTGTAAATATCAAACATAGTGGACCTAGTCCAACTTACAAGGAATGACCATCATTACTACACTATTATTACTATAATAGCCCCTTTAACCCTCCATTACACCCATAGGGAGGATCCCAACACTCCACCCCCCTTCAAAAAATGTTGTTGTCAATGATTGCAGTGGGGAGATACAACTATAAACCAATGTCCCATATATGGGTTGTAACCATAACATTGAAGTAGTCTAAGAAACCAGGGTTCTATATATAGGTGCTAACTATAACGCTGAAGTAGTCCAAGAAACCAAGGTCCCATGTAGATCACTAGAATACTAAAGTAGTCCATGAAGTTCATCCATAAACTAGGGTTCTATGTATAAGTACAAGCATAAATGTTGAATTAGTCCAAGAAGCTCATCCACAAACCTAGATTTCATCTACAAGTGCTCATGTGGACTTCCAATTGATGACAATCAAGCACAATGTTGAAATAGTCCAAGAAACCAGGGTCCCATGTAGCTCACTAGAATACACTCGTCTATAAACCAAGGTATTATGAATAAGTATGAGCCTTAATGTTGAATCAGTCCAAGAAGCTCATCCACAACCCAATTCCCATGTTTAAATGCTCATAGATACTTCGAATTGATGCCAATTGAGCTCAATGAGTTGCTGCTCCAAATACCCACCACGATAACATGGATACTAACAAATAGAACCTCAGTGTCCAAAATACCATACACATAGTTGTTAAAATTTGATTGTGGATCTAGAAGGAACAATACCATTAAAAAATATACAAGTTGAAAACTAATACTTATAAATGGATTCTAACTTCCTTCATCGATTTTCCTACATAATGTGGAGTAAAGTCATCAAATGTAAGGTGATATTAGTGGATTTTCCAAAAATTAAAACTATCCATATACAAGTCATTACAAGCATCCTCTAAATCATCCCAAGATATTTCTCTTATATACTCCTCTCCAATATGTCTCCAAAGTTCCAACCTTTGGATTGTTTCATAGACTTCATGTATTTTGTGTACTCTACGCTTTTGAATGATTCATTCTATACAAACTGCTTTGAGTGTGAAAAATATTTTACTTTGAGCAACCATTGTTGTATATGCTCTTCATGGTATTCCATACAAAGTTCAAGAAAACTTATAGGATGGTATCCTTCCATATAATTTCATCTTCCACATGATCTGCATAAAACCTTGGATATTCCTCAATGATGGGGATAGTATATCAATGTAAAATGTCATAATATACTATAAAAGTATATCATATAATGTTTCAAAGTGAATTTGTTAAAGTGGTCTTTCACTTGGATTTGGTCTAGCTTCAAACCGAGCAATCTGTGAAAAGTTATCTGCTTAGCAATACCCAAAATAAAGTCAACATTGTAATAAAAAAAACCAAGAATAACTGATTTTAAATCATTGAAATCATCACTTCTCATGCTCCAATCTAAATGTTTTTTTTTTCTTTTAAATTGGGTGGGTTTTCAAGAACAATTGAAATTTACAATTAGTTTCATTAGTTTTTCATTGAAATCTATAAGAATGGATCTGAGTGATGCGACCTTATTTTCCCTTTAAAACTCGCAAAATATAAAATTATTCTTTCTTTTTTTCCTAATAAAGAGCTTTAATACCACTTGTAATGATCCTTAACTCTTAAAATTGAATCAATAACAAGATTTTTATTTATCAAAATACCCTTTAAGGTAGGGCAATACAATGATTCTTTTAGTGGAGGAACCCACTCATTTTCACTTGCCTCTTCGAAAGGGTAACCTTGTAATGAGATAATCTCTAATATGATAGTCTCCAATAACAAGTCCATAAGGATGACACCATCATTATTTATATATAACAAGAGAACCCTAAATCATAAGCACCTCATAATTACCTAGTGCATCTTCTTTAATGATACCATATTAAATTTATTCAATACTAACTAGTGGGCCTTAATAATAACAAACATAGTGGACCTAATGCACTTTACATTGACTAGTTTCCATAACTACACTATTATTAATATAATGTACCATTTGTCTCCTCATTACACCCGTAGGGAGGATCCCAACACCTGACATGCAATACAATATTGTATTGATCATATGTGAACAAAAAGGATGTAAAACACCCCTAATGCTTCATATTTATTTGGCATATATTATTTTTTATAGAACTCCGTATGAATGTAATTAGGTTGGTGGTGTTGGTAGTGGTTGGTACCAAGTTCATGAACATAATGTTGTTAGTCTGTATCAACTTCACATTGTTCATATCCTTGTTATACATAATTGTTATCTGAATACAAAATGTGAGTTGGCATTCTCATGATACATTTGAGCCAATATTGTCTCTATTAAGAATTAATTTTTGTTTGTGTGTTCGCTTAATAGTTTATCTTTCCACAATGCGTTGCCTACTTATTTTAAATTCAAATTCCCAATCAGTGTTGTGGATGTTCCTTGTTCCCTTGGAATGAAGTGAGAAAAACAAAGAATTAAATAAATCTAATCACTTGCATGCATGCATGCCAAAAGTTGATAAAAGGATAAAATTATTTAGAATAATGAAAATACAAATCAAATGATGATCAATATTCCTCTTATTCAAAATACATGATGATAAGATCCAATTGGAATTTAATGAGCACATGATGGCCATATTTTATGATGAATTATATTAGGTAGTTATATACGTTATAAAAAAAAGATGAAGACATAAATATGTGTGTTACCCCTCTTTCAACAAGGGGTGAATGTTGATCAGTTTTACCCTAGATGAGATCGATGGTTGCACCATAGATCATTGTTCAGATTCTTCCAGCATCACCAAATGTTCCATGGTCCTTGATATTCCTAGCTATAGATACAGAATCACTCCCTAGTGTTGTGATATCTCTGACTTTGATTTTTACTTAGCATGTTCTTGCATGATGGTATGCTAGCATGAGAATATTACCTATATACTTTCATAATGACTCATATACTTAAACTATTACTTGTATTAGTCTAATATTGGTGTTTATCTTCTTACCTATTAAGTGTGTCATTATACCTGGATGCGGGTGACATGGATCTCCACGTGGGAGACATCAATGCAACGAGCTCCATGGGTGACCTGGGAACCCACTTGGAATGCTCTAGAGGGATGTTCCTAGTGTCAGAAGAATGTCACACCCCCATGCCATCCAATTTCAGTGGCCATTAAAGACAAGAGGATACATGGCTACCCTAAGGACCACGGTTCAGACAGTGACATCACCACGCAGCTGTTTGCAGTTATTTCACCACCCTGGTATGTCGAGGGATGAGCCAAGAAGTTTAAGCCGCAGCGGGGGTGCTGTCGAGCTCATTTTCCCTGGGTTCATCTCCCACTCCATGCTCTGCATTTACCTGCTTCCTTAGCACCTTGCACCTCCAGCTCCCAGCTCTCTCACGTTGATTCCAGGCTCTTTTCTCTTTTGCCCTTCTTCACGGATCTTCATCTCTCTTCTCTCCGGGTCTCAAGCATGTCGCGTAGACAGAGAGGTGTTCCACGTAGAGGTCGTGTCGGGACAGGTGCCCTGAATGAATGCCCTGTTCAACTCACTGCTCTCGTGATTGGAGAAGGATATGGCGATGAAATTCTCGACCAAGTTCGTCAAATCATGAACGATTGGGAGGATGAACTCATAGGTGCTGTTAATGCAGTGGGGTGCTCAGTGAACCAGCGCCGGCATTGCTGGGTCATAAAAAATTTGCTAATCAGGATTATTCTTTGTTTCAATTATCAGCCCCTTGCTGTAGTTCCACTAGTCGTTCCTACTCATCCATCTCCTGCAGCTCCTATGGCGTCCTCTGTCCCTCCTCCTTCCCCTCCTCCTCGTTATCCTGCCTTGGTTGATTCCCTGGTCACCCCATCCTCCTCCACCCCTTCCCCTACCATCCCCTTGGACTGTGAACCTCCACCACCCCCCACACCTGTCCACACAAATCCCCATCGACAGGGAAAATTTCCCCCACGCCTGCCCCTGCAAAAAAGACTGCCCCCTTTCCCGTTAAGAATTCTTCTACAGGTGAAGCGAACAATGACGAGGAAGCCTCTAACAGCAATGAAGACTCCAGCTCACCAAGTGAAGACATAATGGAAGACGATGATGGCCGCTTTGCTCCACCATATTTCAACTTTGGCTTCCCCATTGATGAGGAACCATACAACAAACTTTATTTAGGTTCTCTGCTCTTTTTATATTTCCAGTAAATTCCAGAACAATATGGGGGTACCAACCCCGAACTCGGTCTGCATGTTTTTTCAGTTAACCATGGTTCTTAAATTACTGTTAACATTTTTGAGACCTGTTTTCCCTTTAAATGGGAGGTTCAGGCAGCATATTTTGGACCTATTTTCCCTCTTGGAGGGAGGGTCAAGTATCATCATGTTTGGTTCTACGTGCCGGTTATGATGTGCAGGTCTGCTTCCATGTTCTATAACATTTTTTGTGACTCTATCTCCTCACTTCAATAGATTAGTCCTTTAAGTTACAAAAAAAAAAGTGTGTCATTATGATGTTCATATGTACCTTGATAGACTACTTCATATGATTTCATTCATTCCATAACATATTACCTATCTATTTTCATCATTCTAGGCCAATTCACCGATATTTCACTTTCCCCTTTGTTGAATGATCTGTTATTAGTAACAAAATATGGTCTCTCTACCACTCTAATGTATGAATTCCTCAAATAAAGGTCAAAATATTCTTTTACTCTAAAAAATGAATGTAATGTACCTTTCTTATTTTTGGAACACTAACTCAAGCACAAATGATCTTTAAAGTCCAGTTCACCAAAAGACAAAAATTATGTGCAAATTGAACAAAAAATTGAATGGATTGAATCTATAGCACAATGGAAGATTTTATCAATTACACAATCCTAAGGGGTTGGATTTTCAAGTTCAATTACAGGTATTCAATACATATCATAGGCTCACAAATATAGAATTTCAGATTAAGGAAATTTGGGAAATGCTTGATCTCATCAAGAATCCTATGCACAATGTGTTGGGACCATTTAGGTTTCGAGCATCAACCAGGATGAAGTCTACTTCTAGGATATTGTGAAACCAAAAATATGAAAAATATATCCCTTACCTCAAAAAGGGTAATAAAAATAGGTTTAGGGAAGATTATAATTGATTTGGGTGTCAAACTAGCAAAACTAGTTTCCAAGACAACTCAACTAGTTAAGAAACATAGCTTTCCAAACAACGGAAGAGGCTTTGAATTTTTTTTTTTTATGCCTGATGGGATTAAGGGAGGTGTTAATGACTTGAAAAATCTAACACAATCGAAATTGGACCTACTAATAACTTTTAGTAACAGTTATAGTAAAACTAGTCAAATTTTCATGAAAATCTAGGCAAGATAAGAAAACTTCATGAAATTGATTTGATTTGTCATATAGGTTTCATAGAGGAAAAATTACATCAAATATAACTTAGAGAGTTCATAATTAACCTAACTTGACAATCAGTGGTATCCTCATTTAGCATAAAACTACAATACAAGGGGAATGGAGACCATAATTCATTATGGATTGAAAGGGATAGCTCTCAAACTCTTCAATGAAGATTATACACCTTTGGATATGATAAGAAAACCTA
Organism: Pseudotsuga menziesii; assembly: GCA_001517045.1. Taxonomy (NCBI): domain Eukaryota; kingdom Viridiplantae; phylum Streptophyta; class Pinopsida; order Pinales; family Pinaceae; genus Pseudotsuga; species Pseudotsuga menziesii. Next base: position 371,208 of record LPNX010397384.1, on the reverse strand, counting down.
CAAATATTAACCATTAATGGATGAAAACCATCGATCAATGATCGTATCTTTCCTACTTCAAGAATTTGAGAGAAAGAAGAGAAGCAGGAGAAGACTTCCACTAAGACTCGAATATGAAGCCTTCAATCATTGAGAAGATACCTAGAACATGGATGAAATGAATTTGAAGGCCTACAATTTTACCTCCATGATTGGCTGCATATGATACTCTTCTAATTACTGAGGAAAAACTAGGATAGTACAATGGGGCACATCTCCCACAGTTAGCTTGGGCACATCCCCAAGCACTAGAGAAGCTCAAAGCTCACTCACTCACAAACTCAAAATGCCAAAAGATGGGAAATGAATGCACTCTCATTTCTTTATAGACAATATGGATTCGTGCTCAAGTTTACTTGACCAATTCTCCCTCATGAGTGAATGAGGAAATTTTCTTGCTTTCTTGCCTTTCCATTGACACGCATTTTCTCCCTTTGGAAACCGTGCCCTAATACTTTTAGTATGACATGCCTTTCTTCATTTTGGAAACTACACTTTCCTGAATTCCAAAAGTTGCATACGTTTCATGTTGGCAACTTTTCCTGTACTTTCCTGCTTTGTCTTTGCTTTTCTGTCTGAATACTTTATGCATGCTTTCTATTTTCTTCCTGTATTTTTTCCTCTTCCTTGATTTGTTCTAGGTTTCCCCTTTTAAGTGACAATGTTAACACTAAAAAGTGTTCACCTAGCTCTACATGGTCTAAACCATATACATACATCATATTCCTACCATATTTCCTTTACTTTTGACCTTCACAATTGTATTTCCACCAAAAATGGTCCAAAACATCATTATTTACTATGGTTTACCCTCACTCTCTCCCCAAAAAGGGCCAAATACCCTAAAAAGGGTTCAAAAACCCTAAAAAAGGGAAAGGGTCAGAAAACCACAGGAAAATACCATGGGTCACAACCTTGGATAAAAAAACCCTAGGACACTTTTGCTATCAGGTATTCACATACTCCCTTGCCACCATTCACGTTGCCATGCCATTCCCACGGTGTACGTTGAGACATTCTCTGTACCCATCTTCCATCTATTCCTCATTTGACAACTATCCATGGAGACAACTAGAAAACCAACTCATGGAGCTGCGGAACCACTTCCGAGGATGGCTACGGTGGCCCACTTTACAGGAGAAAGGTGTGTTTGTTGCTTTTATTTATTGGATTAGTTTAGCCAAGATATATGTTAAAAATGGTAAAAATATTTTCTTTATGTTATTAGTTTAGTTTGCTTTTCTATTTTCCATTAAAATCTTCCTTACGATCAAAACGATATAAGGTTGGTGCTTCTGGACATAGCCGGGGAGAAATCCCCACTACATTTTTGGCGACTCCACTCCATCGATCCATTTGGATCTCAGTTTTTGCAAGTTTCCATTGGTTTTTTATGATTTCCTTCCATCAACCATCATAGATAGGGCCCCCTTGCAACCGATTCGAACCTTTATTGTGTCAGTGCATGCTCCCCTGGCCCTTGTAGGATTTGCTTTTTAATTTTTTCCCAGTTCGGGCCGAGTTGCTCTTATCTGGCTGAAAGCTATGACCTAGTCGCTCCTTTCCACCTAATAAGCATGAACTAGGTCGCGTCTATAGCCCCGATAAGAGCAACCTAGTGTAAAAACCTAGATTGCTCTCATCTTGGCTTCTGGAGTGACTCCAGTTGCTCCTGTGACTCAGTTTTGAGTGACCTAGTTGCGTCTTACCCTCTGTTTTACGTGACTTGACTATTTTCTTCTCAGATCGCAATTGTCCCTCTATTCTGTGTGACCCAGATAGTGCCTATTCCACCGACAGGTGCGGCCGACAAATTTCAGTCTATTTTTTGTGCCTGTTTCAGACCCTTGTCTGTCCCAAACCCTGTCTCGACCTGTTTTTCTTTCCAGATATGATCTTTTAAAACCCCTTAGCGTGTTTGAGATCTCCCCTACTTGGTTTATGAGTTTCCATAGTTGAGCTCCGTATTTGAAACCCCATGCTTGTTTCCTGCGTTTGATTAAAAGTTCCTTTACTACTCATTTGTTTCAAGCATAATTTCATTAGTTGAAGAATTTTTTTAATTTTACAGCTTTACTGTTATTTACTACATTATATTTGCATCCCAACAGTGATATTCGAACATCTTTGCCGAGTATTGATGGGTTTGACATACAGTTGCACACAATTCACACCACTAAGTGAAACGCTTGGTTCATGACCCTGAGCAGAGCCTTAAAATTAACTTAAATACAAACCAACATTGTAACCTCGCTTGAGGACAAAACAATCTTGTAGTTAAGTTAGGAATTTGGGGATAGGAATACAAACAACACCCCTCTATCATTAACATTCTGAGGCATAGTTGTTGTCCATTAGGGAACCAAAACCCTCTTGTATTTATTGACATGGTCACAACCAGTTTGTTAGGAGGCCCCCTTATCAGCAGGAGTAAGCTGCAACGAAGGGATTCCAGAAGTCAGGGTGGAATACTGCACTCCATGTTGCACCAAAGCCTAAAACTTCATAGTCCTCCTCATGCATTCCAGCATATACTGGGTGTCGAGGGCCAAAGGGTTGAAGCGTTAGTAAACCGAAAGAACTTGTTATGAACGAGGTATCCTAATGGCCATTCTTTTAGGGATATTTTACCTAGAGGTCCTTCTCGGTAGTGGGATTCTCTTAGCCTATATGGTTCTTCCATTTTGTATTCTCTGACTGGGATTTCATCACCTTGCTGAGGATATGGTTTGTGAGGGTATTCCAGGTTTTAGTTAGGAGCTTGCTTACACTCATACCCCATAGGTTAGTGGGTCCTTTTCATTTGATAGGTAGTGCTGCTTGTTGGATTTCTGACTACCCTTGTTGTAGACTCACCTTTCTGTTACCCATTGTCGCAGTCTGGTTTTAGAGGTTGTTGTTGGCCCATGAGCCACATTTTTATTCGCTCTCCTTCTACACACTCTATTGTAGTTGGGTTTTTGAGCTTGCAATTGATTATTTCGACTTTCCAATCATTACAAAACACTCCATATAGTCATCATATATCCACCACATTAATCGTATATGCTTAGGGGGCATACGCCCTAGTTCAGTTCTCTAAACCGATATCGTCAAAGCCATCTTCTACATCACTCACCACCTTCGGAGCCACACATGACATCTTAATTTGATTCATATTCCTATCAGTCCAAACCTACCTAGTTCACTGCTCCATCTAGTCCCATGGATGGTGCACATCTTGACCCCTTCCAAGGGGGGGTTGTTAGTAGTGGGCTCACGTCCATTCATGCCACCATCACATGTATCCCTTTATCTGGGCCCATAGGCCTTGGTCCTAGTGGGACCATGATCACTGCACACACTGCTGCTCGTTCACTACCCACTAGTGGTGGTTCCATTCCAGCCATTGTTGTCACTACCATTCCACTTTATATACTTGGGGGCAGTGGCCCTTCCACGTCCATGTTGACTATTCCCACTATGGGAAGTAAACATCATCCACCCCTAGTTATGCATGGGAACTATGTTCCTGTAGCTACCGACACCATTGTTGGTTCTTCTCGAGCCACCCTCGACTCTAGCTTACCTTTTATGGCTAGTCTCAACTTGTCAGATTTGGCACGGTTAACCAATGACCCCATTCGTCACCACCCACAATGGCCTCCTATGCCTACAAAGCTTCCCTCAGACATCCCTAAGTTTGAGGGCAAGGTGGGAGAGGACCCTCAAAATCACATCATGTCATTCCACCTATGGTGTTCATCTAACAAGATTGTGGATGACTCCGTTCGATTGAGGTTGTTCCAACGCACACTTACAAGTGCTGCAACCAAGTGGTACATCGAGTTGCCTCATGCTACTTACCCCAAATTCTCCTCACTCACTTAGATGTTCCTTCAATACTTTCAGTTACCTACCTGCTATGACAAGGGAGTGGAGATCCTACTATCTTGCCGCTAAACCACAACTACCCATATCACAGATCATATCCATGAGTGGTGTCGTTGCCATAGCTTGTTTAAGATCCAGTTAGACGATAGGATATTCATTGACTGGTTCCTCAAAACCTTACTCCCCCCCATAGCCAAGGACGTTGCATCTGAGCGACCCCAAACTGAGGAGGAAGCCATCCTTAAGGCTTAACAGTTTGATTTGATCTATTCCATTCTGGTTACTTATATACTGTCATACCTGATGCTCCCCAAGCCGACACCTATCGATGTGATACGCCGGGGGAATCTCACATTGTTGATGGAGTTATCGACTCTATTACCCAATGGCCCTAGTTTTACGTGACCTCTCGCATGATAACACCCCATTTGGGTAACACCTATAGTTTTTCCCAACCAAGTTATGCCCCTGATTACTCACATGTAATGGATCACTCCAGAGCTACACCATCTTATGATCCCCCTGGTTATGCCCTTGATTACTCATGCATGGCATCTCATTCTGGAGCCACCCCATCCCATGCACCTCCCGCACCAATTCCTCAGGTTCATAGACCAAATTGTTCGACACACTCGTATTCTGGCCAGTCGACCGGATTTGTAGCCCCTCTAGCTCCTCCGGTCTATTATGCACCACCTGTGCAACCCACTCCAACTTTGGCCCCGATTCCTCCAGTTTCTATGGGACATGTTTATGCTCAGCAAAACCTTCCTAAACAACCCAACCCCAATAACCAACAAGTGTAGGGAAAGAATAAGAGAGGTAGGAATCAGGGCAACAACTAGCCTCAAGGAGGCACCTAGCAGGCCAACCCTCCAAACAACAATGACGCCAAAACTCCTGCACAGAATCCCCAGCATCATAATTGACCTGGAAAGAACCCATAATTACAGACCAATCATCCATTTTCTATCTGTAAAACCTACGGTCATTACACCCATTAGTGTCACATGGCCCGTGTCCAAAAACTCCTCCAAAACGACAATCAATGTGATTCGAACGTGGCTGCTCCAGCTCACCCCAACCCTGTGCTACCAGGTCCTCTGCATATGGTGCTCCAAAACCCCCTACCACACCAAGGAATGGTTGCAACCCAACCCTTGGCCCCACCTGCTCCTGCAACTCCTGTTGCGGCCCCACCTGCTGAGGATGGTGCCCATCACCTCATGACGTTGTCCTCTGAAGTCAACCTACAGACTTGACGCAATCAGCATGGCTCCACCACAGAAACCATTGACCCATCAGTGGTGTCTACATCTACCACTTCTGACATGTCTCTGCACTTACCAAGACCCCGCACAGATGGGGCAGCTAGAGTCCCATGGTTTCCTATGCATCGTGTCGCAAAAAATGATACTACCAGAGCTTCCCTTAACTACAACATAGTTGACGACTTGGACCAATCTCCTACAACCATGTATGCTTTGGAAGTGCCTAAAACTCTTCCATCATAGCGTAAAGCATTGTTATCAGTGCTAGGTGTTGTTGATCCCTCTGATTCCAGGTTGTCACCTTTGACCTGGATCAAGGAGAACCCTGGATGCCGTCTACCGTCGCTTTCCAAGTTTCAGTCTCAATTTGGAATTTGGTCTTACATAAATGCATTATTGATGAGTGGGCATCCACTTGCGTTATGTCAACCTTCGTTTGGCAGAAACTTGGCCCCCCTACCCTTCAACCTTCCACCACCGCTCTCCGCGCCTACGATGGTCGCTCTAATCCGCCCCAAGGGATTCTCACGAACGCGCCTGTTGAGTTAACTGACAAAACAGTGTTGATTTACATTGAGGTTGTCAATTCCCAACTTTATTACAACCTCCTCCTAGGATGTAGGTACATGTATGCCATGCGAGCCATGGACTCTACTGTATTTCTCCTCCTGATGTTTCCTCACGATGGGAATATCGTGACCGTCGAACAGTTGACATACTATGATACTAAGGTGCTGGCCACTTCGGAACACGTCCTTCCAACTATTGACACCACCATCGACAGTGTGCACATTCCATCTTTATCTGCTATTGGCCCGGGCTTGTTCGCCAACACTCCTATGATAGACACCTTTTTGTCTCTACAACCTCCATCTTCATCGACTAACGTATCGGATTCATGCACCATCACGTCTGGTAGCATTCCAACCACATCGCAACCTCAGTCGCAACCCCAACCACATTCATTTGGGAACTATTGGGGTTCCTTCCCGGTACACACAATTCCCTTCCTTTTTCCACCATATGACATTGTGAGCAATCCTGTCATGGATACTCTCAACTTACCTAATTTCACATTGGGAATTACTATATGGTACATCGATCCACCCACCCTACCCCCGACTCCACAGGCCGTGTTGAATCCCATCCAACCCATTGAGATAGTGTCACACCCACATTCTGGTCCATCGAATACTATTCCCGTCTCCAAGCCCTCCCCTCCTCATCCAAAGAAGGATTGGGGAAAGGCCACCAAAGCAATATTTGAACCATAGTCGACTCGTATTTGTGATTTGTGTGATGTCCATGGTCATGCAACACAAACTATCCTAAGTTTCCTCTCCTTCACACCCACATGGACACTATAGATGAGGCCGATGGCACTCCAGTGGTATCCATCCCGGATCCATCAGTGGTCAAGAACAAGTCATTGCGAACCAAACATCCTTGTGTAGTTTGTGTCTTGTATGGTCATTACTCTCACCATTTCCCATAATTTCTTGAGTATCGGTCAACCCTTCATGACCTTCAGAAGCACTCCCACGAGTCTGACATTACCGTCCTCAAGGAGATCCACCCTCTGGTTTCTTCCTTGGACACAACCAACACCATTTACATGATCTCTACTTTCAGTAGTCCTTTCAATTTCCCCTTTATTGAATGATATGTTATTAGTAACGACATATGGTCTCTCTACCACTCTAATGTGTGAATTCCTCAAATCAAAGTCAAAATATTCTTGTACACTAAAAAATGAATTTAATGTACCTTTTTTTAATTTTTGGACCACTAACTCAAGCTCAAATGATCTTTAATGTCCAATTCACCAAAAGAAAAAAAAACTATGTGCAAATTGAACATAAAATTGAGTGAATTGAATCTATTGCACAATGGAATATTTTATCAATTACACAAGACTAAGGGGTTGTATTTTCAAGTTCAATTACAGGTCTTCAATAAATATCATAGGTTCACAAATATAGAATTTCAGATTAAGGAAATTTGGGAAATGCTTGATCTCCTTAAGAATCCTATGCACAATGTGTTGGGACCATTTAGGTTTTGAGCATCAACTAGGATGAAGTATACTTATAGGATATTGGGAACCCAAAAATATGAAAAATATATCCCTGAACTCAACAAGGGCAAAAAACAGAGGTTTAGGGAAGATTATAATTGATTTGGGTGTCAAACTAGCAAAACTAGTTTCTGAAACAACTCAACTAGTTAAGAAACATAGATTTCCAAACAATGGAAGAGGGTTTCAAATTCTGGTTTTTCTTCCTAGATGGGATTAAGGGAGGTGCTAATGACTTTAAACATCTGACATAATTGAAATTGGACCTACTGATAACTTTTGGTAACAATTATAGTAAAACTAGTCAATTTTTCATGAAAATCTATGCAAGATAAGAAAACTTCATGAAATTGATTCGAACTGTCATATAGGTTTCATAGAGGAAACATTACATCAAATATAACTTATATATGTCGAAATGAACCTAACATGACAATCAATGGTAGCCTCATTTAGCACAAAAATACGTTACAAGGGGAATGAAGACCATAATTCATTATGGATTGAAAGGGATAGCTCTCAAACTCTTCAATGAAGATTATACACCTTTGGATATGATAATAAAACCTACAAATATTAACCATTAATGGATGAAAACCACCGATCCATGATCGTATCTTTCCTACTTCAAGAATTTGAGAGAGAGAAGAGGAGGGGAAGAGTTCCACTAAGACTCGAATACGAATCCTTCAATCATTGAGAAGAGACCTCAAACATGGATGAAATGGATTTGAAGACCTTTAATTATATCTCCATCATTGGCTGCATATGATAATCCTAATTATTGGGGAAAAACTAGGATATTACAATGGGGCACATCTCCCACAGTTGGCTTGGGCACATCTCCAAGCACTAGAGAAGCTCAAAGCTCACTCACTCACAAACTCAAAATGCCAAAATATGGGGAATGGGTGCGCTCTCATTACTTTATAGACAATATGGATTCATGCTCAAGTTTCCTTGACCAATTATCCCTCTATTAATTTGTCACAGTGGTCTGGGAACTGAAAACACAGTCTCACAAAGAATATAGACAAATATGCATAAAATTGGTAAAAATGGTGCTGCAATGGAAGTAGCAGCTCTATATAATCAAATGAAAGAATGATGATACAAATACAATGATCATGCTAGATGCATGAATTCCAAGCCAATTCAAATTCCCAAGGAGGTCATTCGAATTGAATGAGTGAGTCTGGCTTAACTGAATGTAAGCCACAGTGAACACACCAGTTAACCACTGATCAAAACCCTAATTGACTCAACCGAGTCCTAACTGAAGTTGGAGTGCAATAAATGACTGAGTCTAACTGAAAGTAGCTCATACACATGTCATAGCAATCCAACCAACAAGTGGTAGCGCATCAACAACTCCAATGAACCTCGATGAGCTTAACTGAAGTCTAACTGACCATCAGAAGTGGTTGGAGGCGCCCCTGTTGACTCTAGTTCATTAAATATTAATTAAATAATCAATTTAATGAAAGGAAGGGCCTTCACTGCTCAGTTTAACTGATTGTAACCATCAGTTATCAATTAAGTGCATTTATGACACTCGGATCACCCTCGGAGTGCTCCAGTTAGCCTCTCCAAATGAAGGAGAAGGCTTAGTTGGCCTCCTTGACTGAAGGTAGGCGTGGGTGTGCTCATGCATACAGTGCTCCTCTGATGTCAATTAAGTCAATCAAACTTAGGATATTGGTTTAACTAGTCCAAATTGACCAAAATGAGTGTGTATGGTGGTAAATGTCTCCAACACCCTCATGAGTGAATGGGGAAACTTGATTGCTTATTTCCTTTCCACTGACATGCCTTTTATCCCTATGGATATTGTGCCCTACTACTTTTAGCATGACATTCCTTTCTTCATTTTGGAAACTGCACTTTCCTAAATTCCAAAATTTTCCTGCTTTTCATGTTGACAACTTTTCCTATACTTTCCTGCATTGTCTTTGCTTTTCTGTCTGACTGCTTTATGCATGCTTTCTATTTCAGTCCTGTACTTTTGCCTCTTCCTTGATTTGCTCTAGGTTTCCCCTTTTGGGTGACAAATTCATGGGTCCACATGAAATTATGCGCCCCTTTCCACCTAGTACATTCATTTGACATAAAATTTATTAAATGCAATAAATAAAATTAAGTTAAATATAAGGATTTATTTATTTTATTCTAAGTCTAACAATTTACATAATTGAGGCTATTATTATTATTTACAATTAACCCCTCCTAGGAGAGAGTTACTAGGGGTTATGTGAACACATCATTAAGAAGGCCACATGGGAGGGACATTACAAGGAATGATATGAATTAGATCAATATATAATTTGTCATATTTTTTGGTGCTTTCTATGTGGAACAGTTGGATGAATTAGCTTCTAGGGACAATTTTAGGGGCAAGTCTTACTTTGTAGATTTGGGGTATAAAACCTTTCAAGGATTGTTTGAGGGCTTAAATGATGTTTTGTTTTGGGTAAAGAGTCTGTGGTTGTAACAAATATAAATGTTATAAATATTAACATTTAAATACTAAGTAGGTTAATTAGGGTAATTAATTAATTAATCAAGAGGTGACTTGAAAAGTCACCCCCCTTACCACTTAGGGTATAAAATACCTGACACTAATTCTTGCAAAACATCTTTTTATCTATCCAATTATCAATATATATTTGTCCTATTAATGGCTTATCGAATATTCTAGGTGTTCTGGTAATATTGATTGTGTGAAGTGAATAAATATTCGCTTCATTTGGTATCAAAGCTAGTTTATGATCCAAGCCTTTTGGCCATATCGTGATTTTTAATCATAATCCTAGGGAGTCCCTAAATTTATGGTCTTTGAGCAAGTAAAAAAGAAAAGAAACTCATGAGAAAAAAAAGAAGAAATAAAAAGAGAGAAGAAGATGGAAGATTGCCATAAAAAAGGAAGGTTAAAAAAAGTTTAAAAAAAAGAGAAAAACCACAAGTGGTTTCTCCACCCATGGTTTTGTTTTAATAAGTGGTTTTTTAATTATAGGGTTTAAACCCTAATTCCCATGCCAGTCATATATATATATATATATATAATACTATTAGTAATAATAAAATTTATTATTGTTATATATTTTTTCAAAAGAACCTTTAGACCCGATTCACAATATATATATTATTTTTAAATAATAATTGGTAATATATTATATTTGTTATTATTATTAAATTTTTAATAATAATAGTAATTAATAATAATACTAATAATAATAATTACTTAATAATGATTATTTAATAATTGTGTTATTTACAATTATTATTTTATACAAAAAGGAAAAAGAATCAAAGAAGATATTGAAAGAGCAGAAATAAAGTCTTGGAAGATATTAAAAAAATTATGGATCCAGGACACTCACAATTGCAATCACAGTTATGAACAGTTTTGACCCAGCTAAAAATGTGTGTTCGGAATAGTATTCTACAACTCCAGTTCAACAATCAGAAATGAAGTAATGATTTTCAAAAAGAACAGATTAACCTCAACATTACAAATTCGATCATTGGAAGATAGTAGAGAAAAAGTCACAAAAAATTTATCAGATAAGGATGAGAAAATATCACATCTAGAAGGTATCATTCAACAAATTGAAGAATAGATAAAAAAACTAAACAAAGTCGAAGAATGTCCGTATGGAAATAGTATCGACTTAAAAGAGGAAATTAGTCGTCTAAACAAAGTTGTCATGGAAAAGGAAGACAAATTGGAGAAACTACGTGAAAAGTTAGAAAATAAGGAAACAAAGTTATGTCATCATCAACAACAAAAATAAAAACTCCAGCAGCAATATGACAACAGTAAGAAGACACATAAGTTGGAACTAACAAAAGTCAACAATGTGTTATCAAGCAATACCGAAGAGGTTTCTCAACTACGAAATCATAATAAAACACTGAGTACAAAGATAAAAAAATTGAAAAATAGTAGCAAGAAAAAACACTCCGGTGAAGACCTCGAAGGAAGAATACTGGAAAAGCAAGAAGAAAACCAGTGTCTAAATAATCGTAATCAGGAACTAGAGAATCAAAACAAGAAATTAGAAATTGAAAAAAAGTCGCAAGATGAAAGAATCGAAAAGATTCATAATCATAACAATATACTAGAGAACCAAGAAGAACAAATCTAGGAAAATGCATCCAAAAATCAAATCGAGGGAGTGAAGACAGTCCTCATCACAATTCAAAAGAAATAGAAACAAACAACACATACACCTTACAAACATCCTAATTATAATTGTCATTTTGACCAATGACAAGATCAAAACAAGCTCTCACAGAAGAATTATGTTGACAGGCGAAAAGACCAACATGCTAAGCAACAATTGAAACGACCCGTTCCACAAAATGATCTCAGAGCTCTGATAAAAGTAGATCTGGGATGGACCATAATAGATACGATGCGACAAATCTCCTTTGGAATCCGTAACTCGTATTGTCTCATTTCATCAAGTGTCGCAATTACAAAAAGGAAAGGATTCTGAGACGATAGTTCAAGGGAATTCAAACATTGTTGTCGATACAAGCTTTGAGGACAAAGCTTCCTTAAGGGGAAGGAAATGTAACAAATATAAATGTTATAAATATTAACATTTAAATACTAAGTAGGTTAATTAGGGTAATTAATTAATTACTCAAGAGGTGACTTGAAAAGTCACCCCCCTTACCACTTAGGGTATAAAATACCCGACACTAATTCTTGTAAAACATCTTTTTATCTATCCAATTATCAATATATATTTGTCCTATTAATGGCTTATCGAATATCCTAGGTGTCCTGGTAATATTGATTGTGTGAAGTGAATAAATATTCGCTTCAGTGGTCATATCTCACAATCTCTTGGAACTTTACTACAATATGAGACCTTTCCACAATGCAAGATCTGCGTCAATTGGATTTTGCATGAGGAAGTTATGCCTCCCACAAGCTGACCTATCTAGTTGACCACCATGGTACTTAGTGCATTCCACATTGGCTCTCATTACCCACACATTTGGATCTATTCACGTGTGAAATTTCAGAAACATTCTAGAGGGTCCAAAACTCTATACCTAGTCATGCGTTGAGGCATGTACAAACCCTAAAACTAACCCTCGATAGCTATTGGAATATGTTAAATACTAGGACGTTAGGAGGAGAAGGGGTTCCATTCCAATGATGTTATTATATTGTTCCATAGATGAGCAACAATAAGGGAGTGGATACTAGAACATAACATAGTAAACAAGAGATCTTGTAGTAGCCATGCCAACCACAATGACAGAGGTAGCTCCATAGTGAGTACTACTATCTTTGTATTTGCATTGCATATTGGAGACAAAAAGAGCAAAGCATAGCCCTCATTTATGGCTGTGTTTTTCCACATAGTGGGTTTCCCATGGTATATCTTGTGTTTTTAGTGGATGTGTTATTTTAATCTAGTTATTTTCCTTTCAGTTCCAATTTATTTATCATTCTATGGAATTGATTTAACACAATGATTTAAGTTGTAATATTGATTGTGATGAACTGTTTCAGTGGAATATCAATGTTAGGATATGGATAAATAAATATGTCGATGAATTAAATGTAAAGGAAAAATATCATGGTTTTTTAAGATAATTAATCTAAAGAAAAAATAACTAAGCCAATGAAAGGTCTAAGAAAAAAATGAAAATAAAAAAGGTACTAAAGTCAAAGAGATAAAGAAAAAAAGTGATCACAATATGAAGGTGTGAAGATGGATGACCCATGATAACTCTTCCTAGGCACACATGTGCAAAAAGAATACCAACTCTTGAAAGTTAAGGATATGACCTAACACTCATATGTTTCTATGATAGTTATTTCACAAAGATCCCCTTTCTCCCCTATGTATGTAATTCACTCCATATACTGTCTATTAACTTAGGTAAATTAAAATCTACATGTTAATTTAGAAGTCTTACATGTAAAATGATTCTAAGGGTTACACCCGTGTTAGACTGGATAGGTAGACACTATTAATCAATGAGTTATAGAAGTGTAATTTTAATGTACATCTTATGTATTATTATCTTGTTAGACTAACATTGCCTAAGTTTTGATGTTGTGTTAATTATTATTTCATTAGAGGGGTTTATTTACACACACACTTTGGTATTTGATCATTATTAATGGTCATTAAGCATATTATGGTTGAACGCCACACTAAGAGATTGTTCCATTATACCGTTGGATCTCTTATTGGTTTGTTCCTCCTTGTGTTTAGTTCTTGTATGGATTATTGAGCCTATGTTCGACGATTTCTCCTGGATAGGAAATTTGTTTTTTGGCATGAATTTGATAGAATATGGGAAGAAAATTTTAAAGTCCCACACAACAGTGTTAAACTTGCATAATTTAGATGCTCCTTGGGGGTTTTCAGGTTATGGGCACTGAATTCTTCTATGAATTTAGAAAAATGACTCTTTAAACAGCAATTTTTTTAATATTTATTGGAAAAAAATCACCGCATTTCGACCAAAAAACCCCAGATGGTAGAAATCGTTAAATGTTTACACTTATTCATAAAATTTCTATTTGTGGCTAAATAATTTTAGGTTTCAGTAATAGATTCATTAAATTATTGATTCACTTCAATTTTTGAATTCTGAAATTTTTATTATTAACATGTCCTACTGTTAAACAACAAGATGTTTCACCATGGTATTAATTACATGATAAATTGACTGGTTATATGGCACATAATTATTTTAGGGAATCGCACACATAATTTTCTGAATGTATGTGGTTTCTTGAATGCATGTTTCACAATATCTTAATCATTAACATTCTGGAAGTTATTAAATCTATGTAAGTGGTCCACTGATTTTCTTTTCAACACATATTTCTTGTATTTATACTTCTCATGGTTCATATGGCAAGACACTTAGCTAATTGAACATAATTTTGTGGGATAAATTTCACTAAGATCTAAGCTATCTTTATTGAAGTGAGTTTAATCACTACAATTTAGTTGGACACCTAATAAATTGGGTGATGCCCTTTTGCAAGGATTTCACTCTCTCCAATAGGGCCTCATTCAATAACAAATTCATAAAATAGTAAGTATAGATTGCCATAGTTGGTTAAATTTATTTGTGGATGGATTGGGAAATCAAACAATATTTTGATGCAAATCTTGATGATATAACATTGTGTTTTATTGACGTTATTTTAATATTTCATAAGTTTCTTTTAATTCAATATACATGGATGTTATCTCCTTATACGTGAAAAATATTTATTTCTAAAAGGCGTCTTAGTTATTTATTCACTTGCACATTTTTATTGATCAAGAATTTGGGTGTACTTTTAATTAAATGCAAAAACACTTCTATCTTAAGACAAGTTTAAGATCCTAAGACCCTCTCCTTACACTCTCCCAAAATTTTAAATCCGAGAACCTTTAGGGAATCCTACCTTGGCCTTGATAGCATTCCTAAAATGTGGGAAGATTTATGCTGGAGTGATAGTGACATTAATCTTTCGAAGTTGGAATTGTAGCATTAGTGGATTAGGAATTTTCCATTTAGGTGTGAAAACAAGCTTTAACATATTGGCATCGTTATCGGTAACAAGTCTTTCTAACTTGAGCTTTAAACAACACTTTGAACATTTGGTGAGATTTGATTTAATTTTCATAATCTAAGTAGCTTACCTGACGACTCCATCAAGGAAATTTGCGTCTAAAGGGTACTCCACTAGAGCATCCTCTCAAGCACTTATTCCTTTCAATCGTGAACCTGAGAGATATTATAGGGAAAATAGAAGGGTATTTAAATCAATTATTCAAGGAACTCCTTCACAAGGAAGTTCTTCCAGTTTTTAAATTCTATGATGGATATGATCGTCATCCTGCATGAATTCAAATGTGAAGAGAGAGAAGAATTTAGCATAGGTTGTTCAATTAATCAAGAAAAAATTGCACATAGATGGAGACAAAATTGGAATAATATGACTATACTCATGAATAAGTAAATAATATGGAATACATTAGTTGTACATATAGGATATTTCAAATGCCTAAGATAGGATTCAAATCTACCAACTCAGACTAACTATGGAGCTAACTCAGTGTGGGAAAATCACCACTGGAGCTCACTAATGCAACTCTATATAACTAACTTAGTCTACAATCAATTAAATGATGAAGGTAGGTGAGAAAAGGCACCCACACTCCCTTCAATCATGAAAACTGGTGCTTGGATAACTGACAATAACTAGAGAATAACTAAACATGACTGATTACCTAACAAGGTCAACTAGGAAAATAAACAATTAGACTATGTGGTCAACGGGAGGATTAATAATAATACCAACACCCCCAATTAAATCTCACTTTGGATAACCTGTGCCCTGACAACTAAGACCAAATGTCACCCATAAAATCTAAATGCAAAATAATAATTACTAAAATCGAGGAAATGGGGAAGACCTCATGGGAACCCCCCCCCCTCAAAATAAGCAAGAAAATCAAGATCAATCTTTCATATCAAGAGAACATTTATTCTTGAATATAAAACTTGTAAAAATACTTATGCAGCTTGCATATTTGTGGTGCAATGAAGCAGTATGATGGTCCTTTTGTGCACTAGTATACTAGGACTATGCATGTGAAGCTCTCCATCTTCTTCCATATGATGATAGACAAGAGAAGAAATGTTGCTTTTATATCTTCATTCTGGAGGAAGAATAACATGATCCAATTAGTTCTTCTGTAAGAAGGGTCATTCATTAGTCCTCACCATCATGTAGCATCTCACTGAGAGCTTGTTGCACCTCTTTGAAGGAAGTGAACTTGCTTGACATAGCGCAAGGTTCTCTTTCTGAAACTAGGATCATGTTCTCCTCTTGTCAAATGGTTCTCAAGTCATGTTCTCAGCTGCCTCAATAACCTTTTTTTCCCACTTAGGCCTATGATTGGGAGTAGGGACTGGATTTGGATCTAGATCACCGTGAACTTCATCTTCAATTTCATCAATTGATTCAACTGGGTCCTTTGCTTCGGATTCTGAATCTGAAACACTAATGGAAACATTAACATATGTAAAAGGAGTAGATAGAATGGTTTTACCTCCCCTTTCAAATGGAAGCTAAGACTGTACTGGATTTGAGTATGGCATAAAGTGTGAGAATTCATATTCCTTGGAGGAATG
Source organism: Pseudotsuga menziesii (assembly GCA_001517045.1). Taxonomy (NCBI): domain Eukaryota; kingdom Viridiplantae; phylum Streptophyta; class Pinopsida; order Pinales; family Pinaceae; genus Pseudotsuga; species Pseudotsuga menziesii. Next base: position 354,771 of record LPNX010397384.1, on the reverse strand, counting down.
GTTTGCAACACCTTTCTCTATAATCTTCCCAGTTGAGATATTTGAGATCTATACTGAGTTAGGACCAAATACCACTCACTTTGGTGGGCCAGTATGTGTCATTTGGTATACAAATAACAAATTTGCATCTAAAAAGGGCACATAGAGTACATATTTGAACCTTCCATGTTTTAACTTGATCGAACCCTTTCCTTCAGCTCGAATTTGAGCGTCATCACCCATATGAATACTCAGACCATCAGTAAGTTGTAATGAAGAGAATGATTCTATGGATGCAACCATATGATTGGAGGCTCCTGAATCAATGAGGAAGGCATGTGATTTTGAACAGCTAGCCTTCAGTGCATGGAATCTCTCATCATGATATTCATACTTTTGTCCAGAGTCAGTATTCCTTACACCTTCGGGGAGGTAAATATTGTGTTTCTCAAGGATTTTTTCCATATGATCAATGGTCTTCTTCATATAATACTTCTATGTATGGTTTCCTTTCTTACAGTAAGAGCACTTTCTCTTGTCAAAACTTTGATGTTTGTCCTTACTAGAGACCGAGGCTTCATCTGATGGATCAAACTCATCTTTAGGTTCAAATTAAATGTTTCTTTTCTATTTACCTTCCTTCTTCCTTCTTGCTTGCACATTCCTTGTCTCACAAGCTAAAAGAGCTTTATTTGGAGAGGCTTCAAGTGCTCCCATATGTATAAGCTTGTCTTGTTCTTGGATTAGAGACTCTGTGAAGGCATCAAGGGATGGAATTCACAAATTAAGAGTAGTGAGTCTCCTAGAGTGAAAAGTATAGACAAACACTGAGAATTCTGAGCCAAGTTTGCTCAGTATGGAGAGCACCAATTTCTCATGTTTCTTCTCAATCCCGCATTGCTTGCATTGCATGACCAATGATTTGAATTTAGTGAAGAATAGTTGTATTGTGTCAAATTTACTGGGTTGTAGTGCTATCAAATCATTCTCCAGGATATGGCTCCTCATCTCATCCTATTTTCCAAACAAGGATTCAAGCTTATCCCATACTTATTTCGGAGTCTTGAGTCCATCAAGATGGAACAACACCTCCCTAGAGACATGGATGCACATTTAGCCAAAAGCTTCATCAAGCCCATCTAGATGCTTCGATTTTTCAATATAATTCTGGGGTTCGACAAATCTTCCCATGGTCATCCGGTACATAACTTTATTGCGCAATAAAATATGCATATCTACCCTCCAATTAAGGTAATTGAAGGGTGTAAGGATTCTTGGAGCGAGAGCTGTTGAATTCTCCATTTCACAGCTATATTGATCAATAATTCTTCAAGAAATATTTGAATGTACCTGCAAAAACACTGCAAAACACTTCAATTTTCATGAATTTAGCTCAAACACCCTTCACTTCGACATGTACACTTTCTTTGATTACATCACACCTAGATAGACTTTTTTGGACAGAGTCCAGAGGGATCAATGCAATTATTCCAGGAATTATTTGGAAACTCACTGGCTTCTTGTGCATCAATGGAAATTTATGAGGTTTGAGGTAGGCATGGATAATTGCTCTGATACCATGTTAAATTACATGAAGCATATGATCATCAACCTGCATGAATTCAAATGAGAAGAGAATGCCACAAAATAGAGAGAATAATTTACCATAGATTGTTCAATTAATCAAGACAAAATTGCAGACAAACAGAGACAAAATTGGAATAATGTGATTATATTCATGAATCAGTAAATAATATGGAATACAATGGTTGTACATATAGGATAATTTGAATGCCTAAGATATGATTTGAATCTACCAACTCAAACTGACTCCGGAGCTAGCTCAGTGTGTTAAAATCACCATTGGGTCTCACTAATGCAACTCCAGATAATTAACTTAGTCTACAAATAGTTAAATGATGAGGGTAGGTGAGGAAAGGTTCCCACACTCCATTCAATCATGAAAAATGACACTAGGATAACCGATTGTGATCTAACTGATAGTAATCGGAGATTAACTGAACATGACTAATTACCTACCAAGATCAACTGAAGGAGACAGTTGGTGGCACTCAGAGTGGGTTCCTAAATTATAGGGATTGGTACCTAGGGCTCCTAAACTCATGCAATCAGGTGCAGTAAGTGGAAGATGTCCCCTAGGTGTATCCCCCATGCACTAGTGGAGTGATGAATACCTCCTAAGCTAGGAAACTAGACAATTAAACTATGTGGTCAAAGGGAGGATTAATAATAATCCCAACACCGATCAACTTAGCCCTACTATTCCTTCAACAACTATGAATGCTTGGTTGAATAAATCATACAAGCCTTATGATTTTTAAACTATTTTCCTTGTAACTTAAGAACTATGCAAGGAAGTGTTTTAAATCCCTAACTGATAATAGCATAACCATTTATGATGGGTTAATGATAACTTTTTTTCTCTAGATGGAAAGAGAAGAAGAAGCCAAAATTCCTATTGAATTCTTTGAGCTCTATAAAAATAAATAAAAATGAGACCTCATATGAGTTTAATGCAAAATTTAATATGTTGGTTAGTTATATTGCTACTAAATTTTCTCCTCCCTAGGCTACAATTCGTTTATATTACATAAATGCCTACCAAGGACAATTCAAGTTATTTCTTATACATGCCAAACTGACAGACTTGGAAGATTCCCAAGATAAGGCTAGGTAGCTTGACCAAGAATGGATTGAAGCTGGTAGGCTTGATTAAATGGTTAACACAAGATCTACTCAACCCAAATATAGTCCTAAATTGAAGGTCATTGTTGTGCCATTCAATGATTCCTTTGCTACAATAACTGAAATGATAAAACACTTGGAAACCTCCACAGTGCAAAACAATGCCATTATCCAAAATAGATTGATCAACTTAGAAAATGCTCAAAACTGATTTCGAGATCATCCTAGGGGAATGATGGTGGTTGGAATAGGCCAAGGGGAAACCAAGGGAGAAATCAAAATCAGAGCAATGATAAAAAAAAGGGCCCATCCCTTTGAACACAAACAATGTAGTTGATGAAGATACTTATCATTAGTGTGAACCTTTTAAGAAAGATCAATGTCCTAACCTTTTCCCATTTGTTCAATAGATCATAAACAAAAACACCAATAAGGGTGAAAAATGGTCTAGTGAATATCACTCATTTAACTTTGTGGATGGAATGAACAATGCCATGGGGACCAACTATAATGTTTCTAATGATCAAATGAGACTAAGCAAGGAGAAGAGCATAGATCCTAGAGAGGCAACTGAAAATTTGACTAGAAAGTATTCCCAAGAGTAAATAAGAAGAAAAATGTAAGATGGATATGTGGAAACATATCAAAGGGAATATAAGCAAATAAATATCCAAATGTCCCTTCCAAGGAGGTTCCTAAGCCTAAGGATATCACAAGAACAAAGGTAAAAGATGTTGAAACCTTAGATATTGACTTGATTGAACATTTTAATAGGGAAAATTTTCAAGTTCAATAAAGGTACCTTGCTTAAAAGAGAAAGCCAAAAGAATCTTAGGACTTGAAGATAGGGTAGAAGAAACAAATAAGGATTTCCTTGTAGTGTTGCAAACAAGGCACAAATGAACCAATGGTAGCAACAACCCATTTTATATATCATTGATAGTTGAAGGTTCCTACTTGCACAATTGTATGATAGAATCAAGGGCATGTGCCAATGTTGTGCCCTTAACTATGATGACTCAATTGAGGCTAAAGATCTCTTGCCCCTGCCATAATGTTTGTGCCATGGAATCTAGGGAAACCAAAATTGTAGGATTGATCAAGGACTTGAAGGTATCATTACTCACTTACCTATATGTCTTAGTTCTAATGGAAATGCTTGTGGTTAATGTCCTACCTACTTGTAGAATTATTATATCTAGGAAATGGGATGCTAACTTGGCTAGTGTCTTACAAATGGACCTATGTTATGCCACCATCCCAAAATGTGAATGGTCATTTGTGATTCTGCATCACGACGTGCCTAGAATATATCATGTAGAGATAATGCACGATCTTATTGTTGTTGTAGAGGATGGCCCAAGAAACTTTGAAATATTGAACCATATATTAATTCTCGTGGCTAATCCAGGAGAAAAAGTTGAAATAGGGAACCTTCATGAAAAAGAAAAGTGTGAGAAAGATAGGATTTGGAAGATGAAATTTGATGGGGCTTGTTCTAGAATTTGTTTTGGTGCAAGAATGATTTTTAGTTCTCCCTAATGTGACAAAAATAGCTATGCTATCGGTTAGAGTTTGACTCCACCAATACTATGGTTGAGTATGAATCTTAGGCTTTAATCTAGCAAGAGATATGGGTATTAACGTTTTAAAGGCCATAGGTGATTCTGATATTGTATTCCAACAAGTGAAGAACAATTTTAGGGCTGAGAATGAAAAGTTAAAGCATTATTGGTATGTTGTTTGGGACATCATTTAATTATTTGATGCATTTTCCATTGAGGTAGTCCCTAGAGAGCATAAATCCTTGGTTGATGATCTAGTTGTAGCAGCCTCTACTTTGTAACCTTATGAGAGCCTATTGGAGGGAGAGTGTAAACTAGAAATAATCTTTAGGCCATATGTTCCCAATAATATTAAGCATTTACAAGTTTTCCATGATGATTCTAAAATCATAAGGATCATGAATACTTTAAGTGAATTTTCCAATCGCCACGATGATTGGAGATTTTAGGGTGATGAGAACCCGGGGATTGAAAACTTAGAAAATAATAAATATCCTGCAGGACTTATCCTTTTGGAGCGTTACTTTGATAGAGGTGATGTATTTAAGAAGAAGAAAGAAGATAGTGAGCGCAAATATTACATGGAGTTGAACATTGGTATTGGATCTAGTCCAAAAATCATTAAGTTGCGTAAAAACACCAGTTTAGAAGACATACAAAACTTGATGAGAGAATACAGGTACGTTTTTGCTTGGTCATATGATGAATTAAAGGCATATCAAGAAGATGTGATCCAACAAAACATCTGTCTAAAGAAAGATGTTAATCCTTTTAGGAAAAGATGCAAAAGTGTTGAATTTTTACCAAGGAAGTGTTTGTTCACTCATGCCTTGGGGTGGAAAAGAACACTTTAAAAAGTGGTCCCTAGCCTAATTAAAAAGGTGAGAATGGATTTTTATAAAATGACCCTTTTAATGTGAGTTTGAGTTTATATTTTAAAAGTGACTTTATGAGTGTTAATGTGGGTGTGCATTAAATTATCATTTACTAATTAAAACGTGATTTTTTAATGAGGAAATTAGATGGGCCATATATCTCATTTAGTTGGATTTTAATCTAATCCATTGATCTAGATGTGGAAGTTACTCAAACAAAAAGGGCTTGGGAAAGACAAAGAGAGACCATTATTCACTTTCATAAGAGAGAATTTTGAGAGAGAAGCAAGATAAGAACCATAGAGTAAACGCTTACAAAATTTCCAAAATTCAGGAAGAGAAGAAAGGAACGAATTTCGAGGAAACTACACCAGTAGATTGACACAAATCCCTATGCAACCATATTGTAATTAATGCAATAGACTATACAAAATTAAATGCAGGTCATACAGTCTGTATAGCACAGATTTCGAGGTGAGAGAGGGAACGATTTTTGAGGTATTTGTACTGCACAGAAATCGAGGAAGGTACACCATTAATTGATGTCCGTACAACAGACTATACAACACAAATTTTGAGGCAGAGTTTGCACAGAAATCGAGGCATCCATACAATCACACCTGTGGATCATACAATAGGTTTTGGGCACAAATTTCGAGATGGAGTTTGGAAAATTTCAGCAGGTCATTCAGTGATTGTTTGGCACAAATTCCAAGTCATTTCGATTGAGATAAGTACCGCTATAATTTATTATTAAATTTTCCTAAAGAATCAAATGTCTCTCCGAAGAACAAGTTTTCCCTTCGGGGTTTTTCCTGGGTCAATTTGACCAAAAATGTGAGTATTTAATTTTCATGTGTGTGGCTGAATTTAAATTTATCTCTAAGAGTTTAGGGCTGCTATAAATTTTCAGAGTTCAAAAGTTGAAAAGAAATCTCATGTGGTTCATGTTTTCAATTATAATTTTTAATTTTTAATGCACATGCAATGATGGGTTTTGGGCATTAAACCATATGCAAAACTAAAACTGAAATCGAGTTGGGGTTCTTGAAAATTTCCATGGTATCAGAGCTTGATTGAAGGATAAAAATTACACACAAAAATAAATTCCAGACTTGGATAAATAAGGGAAAAAAAGGTTGATGAGTAGATTAGGTTCTTAAACTTACTTGCAGTTATGGCTACCGGTGTTACGATCAAGGACAGGTTGGATGGGGCTGTAAATTTCAGTCCATGGAAGGATATATTAGTGTTGATTTTACAGGATAATGAACAACACTACATCCAACCTAGTGACTATTCCCGTAGATGCAACAACTAAAGCCGCATTTGACAAGAGCGATATAAAGGCCAAAAGAATCCTTCTTGATGCAATAAAATATCATGTGATTCCACACATATCAGGGAAAGATCATGCCCACCAGATGTGGATTGCTTTAACTAGCCTTTACCAACGTTTCAATGAAAATTTGAAAATGGTATTAAGGGATAAGGTAAAGAGCATTCACATGAATAAGGGTGAGAATATGACTACTTACCTCACTAGGATTACACAGTTTCATGATGAGATTGGAGCTATTTGGGAGGTGATAGAGAGTGTGGAGTTGGTGCATACAACCTTGAATGGTGTGACGAAGCCATGGGATGTATTTGTTGAGTCAGTGGTTGCTCATGAGCACATGCCTTCATGGGATCGTCTTTGGGATGATTCCATATAGGAGGAGACTGGTATGAGATATGTACATTGCAGTACATCTCACAGCAAGGATGATGAGGAGAACGCGGCCTTAGAAGCAAAGGGGAAGAAGAAGAAGTTCAAGAAGGGTTCCAAGGGTGGAACCAAGCAACATGATGGAGAGAAGAAGGACGTGAGCAAAGTGAAATACTTTGCTTGTCATAAGTTTAGGAATTATGCTGGACATTTCCCAAACATGAAGAAGAAAAAACAAATGACAACAAATTCAACAAAGATTGATGAGTATGCTGCTAGATTTGAGAGATATTTTTCTCTCTTTGCTAGTGGTTGTGTAGAGAGAGCATCATCCATCACCAACATGGATTCTGAGGATCACATGGAGCATTCCATGATCGTTGGGAATTCATTGAGTGCTTCCACTACTTCCTCCACTTGGTACATTGATAGTGGAGAATCAAGTCACATGACAGTTGATCGAGACATGTTCACCGATATTCATAGAAAGACTTGTAGTTGGAGGTTGTACTGGGAAATGATAAAGTTGTTAGAGAAGTTGGGCATGGGATAGTCCTCTTTGACAGGGATTCCATGGAGCCCATGGTACTAAGGGATGTCTTGTACATCCCTGGGATGAAGAAGAACCTTGTGTCAGTTTCCACGATTGAGGACAGAGGCCTTGGGGTATATGTCCTAGATGGGAAAGTTTACATCTTTCCCAAAGTAGAGGGTCCATATGATTCATGTGTGATTGGAGTCATATGCGAGAAACTATACAAGATTCTCTTCCAACCACTTCATGCACTTGAACACACTTAGAGAAACAATGATTTGTGTGAGTTATGGAACGGGAGGATGGACCACCTTCATCATTCAGCTTTAAGGATGTTGAGAGACATAACTAGAGGATTTCCAAATTTCAGTACAGATCATAGTGGTGTATGAAGAGAGTGTGATTTGGGAAAGTATACCAAGACTGCTTTTTTGAGCAGTGAAAACAAACTAGAGGGAGTGTTGGAGTCGATTCATTCAGAATTATGCAGTCCCATGTCTTCTGCCTTGTTGACAAGTTATGAGTATTACATTAATTTCATCGATGAATTTTCTAGGAAGCACTGGATCTACTTTATGAGAAGAAAGAAGTTAGAGGAGGTCTTGCTTTGCTCCAAGAGTTCAAATCTCTTGTGGATAACCATACAGGAAAGAAGATCAAGGTGCTCAGATCAGATAATGGGGGTGAGTATACTTCCCATGATTTCGATGAATTTTGTAGACAGGAGGGTATCGGGAGGCAGTTGACAGTTCCTTACACTCCACAGCAGAATGGAGTGGTTGAAAGGAAGAACCGTGCAATAGTGGGTGCAGCTAGAGCCATGCTACATGATCAAAGTATTCCTTTCTTCCTATGGGTAGAGGCCTGTAGTACAAATGTTTTCGTGTAGAAAAAGAGTCCACACCATGCCTTGGGGTTCAAAACTACTGAGGAGATGTTCATCGAGAAGAATCCTGAGATAGGACACTTCCGCATCTTCGGAGGCCTTACATACTCACATGTCCCTTATGAGAAGAGGATAGAGTGGGAGGATACTGGAGAGAGGAGTATTTTTGTTAGATATGACGAGGTCTCGAAGGCTTATCACATATACCTTCCTACACAAAGGAAATTTGTAGTGAGGAGGGAGGTGATATTTGAGGAGGAATAAGACTTCATGAGATCTCAATATTATGAGGTAGAGGAGCAACATGTTACTCCATAGGTGACAACATCTCAAATTTCACTGAGTTAGGGCATAAGTTCATAGGTATCAATAGTGACTGGGTCATAGGTTATAGGTACATCAGTTTCAGGGACTCAGTCTACATGGACAGGTTCACGGGTGACATGTTCACAGGTTCACAGGTTACACCTTCATGTGATTCGGGTACACATGGTTCAGGTTCAGGTTCAGGTTCACAAGGGACAAGATCTCAGACCGTAGGTACATCTTCAGGGAAACATATGTCTGATGAGGATCTAGAGGAGGATCTGCCACAAGATGCTGCTTCTAGGAAGAGAAATCCAAGTTGGATTAGGGATCTTGTGAAGGAAGCAGAGGATTCTGTGGGGCCACCCAAGAGGTAGGTCAAAGATAGCAAGGCATCTGAGAGAGTTTCCAGATACATGGCACAAGTGACTAGCTTACGTGTGTCCGAGCCTACTACTTATGAGGAGTCTTCCGTACATCAGGTTTGGAGAGATTCCATGATGGAAGAGTACAATTCCATCATGAAGAATTATGTGTGGGAGGTGGTTCCAAGACCAGAGGGGAAGTCAGTTGTGACTTCTAAGTGGCTCTATAAAATCAAACATGTTAATGATGGCAACATCAAGAAGTACAAAGCTCGGTTTGTAGCATGAGGGTTCTCGCAGATAGAGGGAGTTGATAATGATGAGACCTTTGCGTCCGTTTCTAGATGGATGTGAAGACCGCTTTCCTCAATGATCTTCTACAGGAGGAGGTATATCTAGAGAATCCACAAGGATTTGAGATTTATAAGAGGTATTCTCATGTTTACAGGCTGAAAAAAAGGCCTTTTATGGTCTGAAGCAATCCACTCAGGATTGGTACTCAATGATTGATTCTTATTTTCTTTCGATTGGGTTTCGAAAGAGTGAGGCAAATCCCAACCTTTACTACATTGTGGTTGGAGGTGTTCCACTCATTCTTCTATTGTATGTTGATGAATTATTCATTACAGGAGGGGAGCACCTAATTTATGCATGTAAGAAAGATCTTTCTTCATATTTTGAGATGACTGACCTTGGGTTGATGCACTACTATTTAAGCATGGAGGTGTGACAGGAGGATGGACGTGTTTTCCTAGGGCAAGAAAAATATGTTATAGATGTTCTGAGGAGATTTCAGATGGAGGAATACAGACCCATGTCAACAACCATGATCACCAACTAGAAGAAGCTTCATGCTTCTGAGGGAGATTTGGTGGATCCTACTTTGTTTCATCGGCTTATTGGTTCGTTGATGTATTTGGTCAACACCAGACCATATATGAGTTTTGCAGTGAACACTCTCATTCAATTCATGGTGGAACCTAAGAGAGTGCACTAGACAGACGCAAAACATATTTTGAGATATCTTGTTGGGACTGTAGACTATGGTCTGGACTATAGCAGGTTAGGTGGAGTGGACTTGGTTGGATTCACATATATATATTGGCAAGGCAATTCTTTGGACTGGAAGAGAACTTCTGGTTGTTGTTTTGGGTTGGGCTCAGTAGTTGTGTCATGGTTCATTCGAAAGAAAAAGTCCGTTGCTTTGAGTTTTGCAGAGTCTGAGTACATGGCAGCCAGTCAGGCTAGTTATGAAACATTGTGGCTTCACAAGTTCATGGTTGATTTATTTGGTCAGGAGTTGAGGTCTACTATTATTCATCGTGACAATCAGAGTTGCATTAGGTTCTCTGAGAATACAGTTTTTCATGACAGGTCAAAGCATATTGAGATCAGATACCACTTCTGTTATCACTCAGAATGTACTTAGGTTGTGAAAGGTAAATCCCGAGGTAATAACAAAAACCACTTTAGATTGTATTTCTGACCTAATATAGTCACAGAGGGATCTCTCACTATTTATAAAGTTTTCATACTCAAGATTTTCAATCTAAGACAGTCAGAAGGTCATAATTCTGAATAGAACAAGTTTGTTTTTATAAATTTTGGTGGGACAATCATGGAGGAGATCATTGGGCAATGGAGTCAACAATCAGATCTGAAATAGGTTGTAGGAGGTAGGGTTTTGAAAAGGTTTATGGACAGAGGCAAGGTAGACATTGTTTCCTCAATCTAGAGGATTTAGCAGGTTGATTAGTAGATAGAAGGGGACAACCTGTCAAATAGAGCACCTAACTAGGGTGAATTCTGCAAGACTTTAGAAGAAAATGTTTTGAAACTACTTGAACAATAGACCTGGAGCATGCAAGATGAATTCTGGCCCATATACACTAATGCTCAAGCATGAACGGAAACAAAAAATGGAGTGGAAAACAGGATAAATAGTCACATAAAGAAATTACTTATTGAAGAAAAATATGGCACATGAATCTCTACCATGAAAGGTTTAACGTTCCTCCTCTGCAAATTTCATTCATGTACTGAAAACTTGAAACCCATTATAACAAAGAGCCTCTCTGCTCTTGAAAACACAAATCCCATTTTTCCCTCACCAGGGAGCCAATTTATAATGTCTCAGACCCTCTAAACCGACCTCAAGGTCGAAATTAGTTACAAACTTCTAACAAACTCTAACGAGGTATATTTACCACGATTTACATAAAACATTAATATAACGCGGACCATTGAAAAATAGGCTTAAACAACCCCTCTTACATATCTCAGTTGGTGACAGATGTGCAAAACATGAAAGTTTTTTTTTGTAACTGGCCATGTTCCCGAAAAAACCCATGTCTTCTTTTCTCCAAATTCACCTCCAACTCCTCGAAATATGCCTTTGAAACTGATGACTCAGATAGTAAACTTTTAAATTTCTGGAACAATATCCTGTGAAGATATTTTAAATTCTCCCAACCTGTGATACCAAAGTAAAAACCGAAGGAGGATTTTGAATATAGGCCTGTTAGTAATAAAAAACTCTCTCAGTTTTTTAAAATGCAACTCCATTTGTCTAAAACAATTCTTTGAATTTGATGTCTGAAACAATCCTTTGGAAAACCTGAAAACTTGTCTGTAAAGATCAGTTTTTTTCTCCTAAACGATAGGACCTGTGTAAAAACTGAAGGATGCTATTTAAGATAATCATGTTCTTAAGAAAAACCTCATTTATTTTTGAAAAACTCTTTCTTTTTTCCAGAAACAATTGATTGAAATAACTGACTAAAACAATCATTTAAAAATATGGAAATTTTCCCTCTGAAGATGAATTCGATTCTCCCAATCCTTAGCACCTGTGTGAAAACTGAGAGATTTTATTGTATATAGATATGTTTTGAAGAAAAACCTCTCTTGGTTTGTGGAAAATCGTGTCTGTATGGCAGAGACAGCTGCTTGAAATTAATGACTCAAATAATTATTTTCATAAAAAATTGCTTACCTTCTTTAATATCTGATACTCTATTTTGTGGATGTTCTTAATGCTGAATCTTCCATTTGTAGAGTTAACTTTCCAAATTTCTGGGCCTGTGGAGCTAATCCTTTGTGTTCAGTTCCTTCTATGTGAAGGAAGGTCAAATTTCTACCTAGTTTTGTCTATATCTCTAACAAAAAACATTCACCTGCTTGAACTTCCCGAAAACATAAAAATTCCGTAAATTGAAAAATTACATTTGTCCGTGCGAGTTCACATCGCGGAATTGATATGAGTCGTCGATCCTTTCTCCGCCAAATCATCACCTTTGAAACCGGCGGGCTTTTAAATGATTCCGTGAATTGGAAAATTTCATTTGTCCTCGCTTGTTCACATAGCTGAATGAATATATGTGCACCGTTGATCTCCTCCATCTTCTTATCTTCACTTTTAAACTTTAATGGATCTACCCAATTCCATAGTTTGAGAAATTTATTTGCTCCCTGCTTGTTCGCGCAGCGGAATAATTGTTGACTATAGGATGATTTTGGGCGTTTATCTTGATAGTATGGTGCTCCAGGTGTAATCTTAGTCTTTCTACGCTAGATTGTGCACAACCATGAAGATTTCCCTGCCAAAGAAAAACATTAATACATAGTAAGAGAATACTAAACAAATAACTTCGGATTTATTTTTCAACTGAGGGAACGCCCTTCTTCAGATTTCTTTTTACAGCTAATTTCTCAAACGGAGAATCTGGTATTCCTCTTTATACTTCCCCCACAACGCACTTTCAAACAACAAAAAGCTTTTGTAGTGTCCCAATCACCGCAACGTTCATAACATTCCTCCCTATAAAGCTTCTTTTGTCTGGAAAAATGACAGCGAATGCCCCAAAACGGAGTCATAAACGCTCCATCAAACACCATTCCATCCAAAAAATGGTAAGCATTGTCAATTTTTGCCAGCATAGCAATATGCACTTATCATTAAATTATAAGTGAAAGTGCTGGGATATTTCCACACCGCAACATCGTCTCAAAAATCATGCCCGCTTCATCAACCTTGTTCTGGAGGGAGAGGGTATGAATCGCACTGCTAAAAAAGTTCTTATCTGGAAAGCAGTTTAGGCTCCTCATGACATGTAGAACTTCAAAGCCTCATCCACTGTAAAAGCCTCTTTCAAATTATGTTGCATAGCATGTGAGCAGTGGAAAAATAAATGAAACCTTTATCCAAACCATATGCGATTGCTGTAGCAATTGGCTCAAGCAATATTTTAGCCAACGATTATATAGCATTCTCGTTAACATATCTTTTTATTTTCTTTTTCTATTTTTACTTTTTCCATAATATGTCTTTATCCCACATGCAAAATGGGTGTATTTATTTTAAACTTTATATACTTCAGCAGCTTTAATCTAAACGAAGTGACAACGCGTGGTGCTCTTTGGGAGCTTGGCGCTTGGAATTTGATTTGAGTTTGTCGATCCCATTTATAAAAACAAATTTATAAAGATGTTGGTTTAATATTTTTATAAAAACAAATTTATAAAGATGTTTGTTTAATATTTTTATAAATGATGTTTGTTTAATATTTTTGTTTAGATGTTTGTTTAATATTTTTATAAAAACAAATTTATAAATATGTTTGTTTAATAATTTTATAAAAACAAATTTATAAAAATGTTTGTTTAATATTTTTATAAAAACAAATTTTGTTTTTATAAAAATATAAACTCTTGCCTTTCTAACTTAAATTTTTAAGTCACCTTTATAAAACTTTGATTTATATATAATTCTCTTCCTTTTACCCCAAATTCTTTAACCTTTTTCTTCTTGCCACCTTGGAATTTTTATAAATTGTTTTAATGAGGAAAGTTTGAAAACCATTTGATCATCAATAGAAACTCATAATTTTTAGGCAATAAGGCTAAGTGTGGAAAAACTAAATTAGTGTTAACAACTGGCTCTACTAGGGATGCTATCCTCCCTGCGAGGTAGCAAAGAACCCCGTAGACCAAGTGCCAAATCCATTGGGTTGCCCCTAATATTTCTCTGAAATCCTCAACCTATTCTTACATATAACCATCAACTAAAGACATTCTGCAAACAAACCCCACTCTGTCAACCTATAACTTGTCACCTAGCCATACTCTGAAGACTGAAAGCATCTATAACTGTAGACCTTAACCTGTAACTGAACGGCACTTGAAACTGAAACTAAACTACAAAATGCTGAAAGAAATGCTCGCCATGTTGATCTTATTCATACCTACCTATCCTACTTAACTGAGCACAAATTCCCAATTAAACAAACTCTGACTTCCAATGAAGCCAATCAAGCAATTTATCCAATAATTATGTTTCTTCCTCATGCTTGATTGAAATTAGAACATAGGAACAAAATGGCAAAAGGATATGATAAAAAGTATGTCCTTTTCTGCAAACACATAACCAACTACCTCATCTGAAAAATTTATCCATGTACTCTGCTACTGGATCATAAAAAGCATGACAAATTTCAAAATACTCAATTACCTGTTTGTCATGATAAGGCTGTCCAAAAAGTAACTCTTTCTACATACTGTCAAACCGATCTTTAAAAGAACATTGGAAGGAATTCTCATGAATGTTTTAAAATGATATATCAACTACTTCATTTAATATTTCTAAATTTACAACTTCATTCTTCTCAAGCACTTCAAAAGAAATGTCATTTTGTTCTTCAACATAATCAAGCAAATCAACCCTTTCTTCTTGAGATGAAATTGATGAATGTGAAAGATTTAAAGAAGCATTTATGTGAGAACCCTCACCTCTTTCTTTGTGATCTAATGCCTCATTGCAAACCACTGACTTTTCCATAAGCTGAGATTGACTGCATGATTGTTCATCCTCATCATCTTCTACTTCTAAAAAGTTCTTGAAATTTTCCATATCCTCAAATTTATGTTTTTGTTTAGAGGCTTTAAGTCTTTGTCTTATCAGTTCAAATGAAGAATAACACAAAGGTAAACTATCACCTTCAGCACACTCACTATCCTTTCTTTTTTCAGCCTTTTGACTTTGGATTATAGTTCGATTTTCTTCACTAACAGGCCTTGAAATTACAAAATTTACAGCTGGTTTTTTTATGTACGACATCCAAGTATTCATCCTCATATTCATCATATATGGGCATACTGAAATCCTTTTTAAAATCACCACTAACAAAATTTGTAAAAGATTGCAATATTCAAAAAACAAATTAGTAAAACCATCTTCTTTTACATCACTGGGATGATCGTTTTTCTGTTTACTAAGAGAAGGTTTGGGATGCACAAAGAATGTTTCTTTTTGTTTATGTTGCTCAACCAAGTCTAATTTCTTTTCCATTTTACCATCACTGTCTTGGTCTGAAATGTTTTTAGACATCCTAAAATTGTCTTCAAACTCCAAACAATCAATAAACATGTGCTGCAATGTGACTGAATTTCTCTCCAAGAGAAGTAATGAGAGTTCAAGAGGAAAGGTAGTTGCATAATAAATTTTAGCGGTGTTTTCAAGAGGTTGGATTTATTTTGGCATGTTATAGTAAAAGCTTGTAAGCCTCTTGTTAAAACAAGACATGGTCTCACCCTTCTACTTCTTCATGGAATATAACTTTGAAAGTATTTGGTCTAATGACCTTATCTTACCCTATATTTTCGAAAAGATGTCAAAAATATCTTCCCATGTACTGATGGACTAGGCCTACAAGTGCTTAAACCATTCCTTAACATATCCTTGCAAGGATTGAGAAAAAAACCTCATGCAAACATCATCATGTTCTACTTCAAAGAGGTCTAGGAAATGCTCAAAGGCTTGTAAATGTTTTTCAGCTGTAAGGTTCTTGGATCCTCCATCAAACTTAGGAAGGTACTTGTAGTGCTTTGTAGGGAAATCATGAAGAATAAGAGGTAAGTGAAGTGGTATGTACCAGTTTGGTATATTGGAAGAAACAGAGCTATGTGGAATGGATGTATTATCAACTATGGTTTCATGAGGCTCACAAAGGTGATCTTTAATGTCATGTGGTTCGAATGAAGGATCTTGATCAAAATCAAATGTACGAGAAGGTGAAATACTTTCAATTCATAAAGAAGGATATACAAGATTAAATTCATGGTTTTGTTTTGAGTGCAATGAACAATATAAAACTGTTTTGACAAGCTTAGGAAAAGATAGGAAACAATTTACAAAAAAAGATAAGAAATCTTGGAGAAAACTGAAACTTGAGTACCTTATCTTTTCATCATGCATTTCCATGTTTTTACAATGAGCTCATTTCTCCAGTAGAGTTTGTCGGTTCTCTTTGAAAACTTGATCTCTAGATCATGCCACCAGTGAAGTCACTGAGATTGGTTTTTTTTTTTAAATGGAGTCGCCAGGTGAAAAATGCACAACCTTGCTGATGTCTAACTGTTGTTCACCATCAACAATCAAATCTAAAACGTTGTTGTTCATACCCAGGGAAAATTTGAACCTTTGCTCCTCGACAACGACGCCAATTTGTTATCAAACAGAATGTACCCAAGTTGTGAAAGATAAATCCCAAGGTAACAAAAAAAACCACTTTAGACTGTATTTCTGACCTAATACAGTCAGAGAGGGATCTCTCACTATTTACAAAGTTTTCATACTCAAGATATTCAATCTAAGACAGTCTGAAGGTCATATTTATGAATAGAACGAGTTTTTTTTTATAAATTTTGGTGGGACAATCATGGAGGAGACCATTGGGCAATGGAGTCAAAAATCAGATCTTAAATAGGTTGCAGGAGGTAGGGTTTTGAAAATGTTTATGGACAGAGGCAAGGTAGACACCATTTCCTCAATCTGGAGGTATTAATAGGTTGATTAGCAGACATAAGGAGACAACCCATCAAACAAAGCACCTAACTAGGGTGAATTCTGCAAGACTTTAGAAGAAAATGTTTTGAAAATGCTTGAACAATGGACCTGGAGCATGCAAAACAAATTTTGGCCTATATACACTAATGCTCGAGCATGAAAGAAAAAAAAAATGGAGTGGGAAACAAGATAAACATTCACATTAATAAATTACGTATTAAATAAAAAGATGGCACATGAATCTTTGCCATGAAAGGTTTAACGTTCCTCCTCTACAAATTTCATTCATCCACTGAAAACTTGAAACCCATTACAATGAAGAGCCTCTCCGCTCTTGAAAAACCAACCCTCTTTCTCCCTCTGCAAGGAGCCAATTTATAATGTATCAAACCCTCTAAACTGACCTTAGGGTCGAAATTAGTTACAAAATTCTAACAAACTCTAACGTGGTATATTTACCACGATTTACATAGAACATAAATATAATGCGGACAGTTGAAGAATAGGCTTAAACAACCCCTCCTACATATCCCATTGGGTGACAGCTGTGCAAAAACTGAAAGAGGTTTTTGTAATTGGCCATGTTACCAACAAAACCTATGTCTTATTTCTCTAAATTCACCTTTGGCTCCTCAGAATCTGCCTTTGAAACTGATGACTCAAATAGTAAACTTGTAAATTTCTAGAAAAATACCCTGTGAAGATATTTTAAATTCTCCCCACCCGTGATACCTTTGTAAAAAAGGAAGGTGATTTTTGAAGATAGACCTGTTAGGAATACAAACCTCTCTCATTTTTGTAAAATTCAGCTCCATTTGTCTAAAACAATTCTTTGAATTTGATGTCTGAAACAGTCCTTTGGAAAACCTGAAAAATTGCCTGTAAATATCAATTTGTTTCTCCTAAACCATAGGACCTGTGTAACAACTGAAGGATGTTATTGAAGATAATCATGTTCTTAAGAAAAAAATCATTCAGTTTTGGAAAATTCTTTCTGGTTTATGGGAAACAATTGATTGAAATAACTGACTAAAACAGTCATTTAAAAATCTAGAAATTTTCCCTCTGAAGATGACTTCGATTCTCCCAATCCTTAGCACCTGTGTGAAAATTGAGAGAGATTATTGTAGATAGATATGTTATGAAGAAAATTTTCTCTTGGTTTTTGGAAAATCATCTCTGTTTCGCAGAGACAACTGCTTGAAATTAATGACTCAAACAATTATTTTCATAAAAATTTGCTCAACTGCTTTAATATTTGATACTCTATTTGTGTGGATGTTCTTAATGCTGAATCTTCCATTTGTAGAGTTAAATTTCCAAATTTCTGTGCCTGTGGAACTAATCCTTTGTGTTCAGTTCCTTGTTTGTGTGGGAAGGTCAAATTTCTACCTGGTTTTGTCAATATCTCTGACAGAAAACATTCATGTGCTTGAACTTCCCGACAACATAAAAATTTTGCATCTTGAAAAATTACATTTTCCCTTGCAAGTTCACATCGCAGAATTGATATGAGCCGCCGATCCTTTCTCTGCCAAATCATCACCTTTGAAACCTGTAGGCTTTTAAATGATTCCACGAATTGGAAAATTTCATTTGTTCTCGCTTGTTCACATAGCAGAATATATGTGTTCTGTTGATCTCCTTCATCTTCTTATCTTCACCGTTAAACTTTAACGGATCTACCCAATCTTCTTATCTTCACCGTTAAACTTTAACGGATCTACAAATGCAACCTTACTATAATTGATGCAGCAGACCGTACAACATTAAATGCGGGTCGTATAGTCCATTCAACAGAGATTTCTAGGTGAGAGAGAGCATGCTTTTCAAGGTATTTGTACTGCACATAAATCGAGGCAGGTACAACATTAATTGTTGTTCTTATAACATACTGTACAACACAAATATACTGGCAGATTTTGCACATAAATCGAGGCCCCCGTACAATCACAGGTGTGGACCGTACAACAGGTTTTGGGCACAAATTCCAAGGAGTTTTGGTTGAGATAATTACTACTATAATTTGTTATTAAATTTGCCTGAAGAATAAAATATCTCTCTGAAGAACAGGTTTTCCCTTCAGGATTTTTCCTGGGTGAATTTGACCAAAAATATGAGTATTTAATTTGCATGTGTATGCCTGAATTTAAATTTATGAGTAAGAGTGTAGGGATGCTATAAATTTTTAGAGTTCAAAAGTTGAAAAGAAATCTCACATGTTTCATGTTTTCAGTTAATTTTTTAATTTTTAATGCACATGCAATGATGGGGTTTGGGCATTAAACCATATAGAGAACTAAAATTGAAACCGGGTTGGGGTTCTTGAAAATTTTCAAGAAGAACTAATCCTAAGATAGACCATCTCACCGAAAAAGAGTTAGAGAAAATATTGGGAGGATAAATCGTTGGCCCTACAAGACGTTCAGATTTGGTATCCAATTTGGATGTGGTTAGGAAGAAGAATGGTGAGATAAGACTTTGTGTCGATTTTAGAAACCTTAACCAACTTTCACTTAAAGATAATTACTTACTCATAAACATGGAAAATTTGTTACAAAGGGTCACTAGGGTTGGTATGATGTCTATGTTATATGGATTCCCAAGTGGCAATCAAGTGTTGATTAAAGACGAAGATAGACTGAAGACATATTTCACTAACGCTTGAGGAAAATTTGAATATCTTGGGATGCCATTTTGACTAATAAATGTTGGGCGTACTTTTCAAAGACCAATGTATTTTTCCTTTAGGGACCTTCTCGGGAAAATAATTGAAATATACCAAGATGACTTAACCATTGTGTATAAGGAGAAGAGAGATCATGTCACTAATCTTAAGAAAATATCAAATATCTTTAAATCCCAAAAAATCAATTCTAGAGGTTGATAAAGGTAAACTCCTATGAAATATCATATCCAAGGAAGGAATCAAAATTGATCCTGAAATAGTTTGATGCCATCAAGAAAATCTCATTTCCTAACAATAAGAAATCCCTTCAATCCTTCTTTGGAAAGATAAACTTTATTAGATAGTTCATTCCCAACTTTGTTAAAATGGTTAAACCAATCAATAAGTTATGTAAAAAGGATAGGGCCTTTGAATTGGATGAGGAAGGTAGGAAATCCTTTATATTTATCAAACAAGCCATTTCCTTAGCTCTTGTCCTAGTCAGTCCTGATTATTCCAAGGATTTCCAAATATTTTCCTTTTCTTCTAAGGATACAATTGTTGGGGTCTTACTACAAGAGAACGACGAAAAATTAGAGAAACCTATAGGTTTCATGAGAAAACCACTTAGAGATGTTGAATTGAAGTACACCATCATGGAGAAGAAATCTTATGTTCTAGTGCAATCATTGATACATTTTAGAAGCGATGTAGGTTACTCCAAGATCATATCCTATGTACCTCATGTTGCAATCAAGCATATCCTAAGTCAACAAGATTTTCTATGACCTAGAGGAAAGTGGGTAACTCAAATTCAAGAGTATGACATAGAGATTAAGCCCACTAAATTGACCAAGGGACAAAGTTTAGCCCAAATGCTCATAGAAGAAAACAATAAAGATTTAAGTTTATCCAATGAATCCATTGAGATGGTATTTGTGGTATTAGAGACATTATAAAAACATCCTTGGTATTTAGACATCATTTATTACTTGCAGAACCTTACTTGTCCGAATCATTTGGTTGAAAATAAACATAGAGCCTTAAGATTAAAAACATCCAAGTATCGTATTATGTAGGGTGGAATGGGTTGGAGAAACACATATGGGTTGGTCCTGCGATGTGTTGATGATTCTAAGTCTCAACAAATTATGATTGATTTGCAAAAAGGATTTTGTGGTGGACATTACGTTGCTAAGACGATTACTCATAATATTTTGAGAGATGGTTACTATTGGCCCTCGATCTTTGCAGATGTCCACAAATTTGTGAGAAATTGTAAACCATGTCAATTGTTTATGGGTAAGCAAAAATCCCACCCCTCCCTTTACAACCAATCATAGTTAAAATTCCCTTTATTCAATGGGGTTTGGATTTCATTGGAGAATTCAAAGACAATTATAGCAATGGAAATAAGTGGATCCTAACGACCACATACTATTTCATGAAGTGAGTTGAAGCAATTCCCATTGGTAGAGCTACTAATAGTTTGGTGATTGAGTTCTACATAAATTAGATCATTACCAAGTTTGGCATTCCTGCCAAGATCACCATAGACAATGCCAAAGCCTTTAGCTAGGTTGACATGTCATCATTTTGTTTTGAATATGGCATTGTCTTGTCTCATTCCTTGAACTATTATCCTTAGGGTAATGGTATAGTAGGATCAATAAATAATAACCTAATGACTACCATGAAGCGCACTGTAGGACATAACAAGAGAAGTTGGGACAACACCATCAGATTCAAGAGAAGTTGGGACAACACCAACACCTTGTGGGTTGATAGAATAAATAAGAAATAATCAATTGGTAAGAGCTCATTCAAATTGGTTTATGGGGTAGATGTCACATTTCCTATCCACTTGAAGATCCCGATATACCAATTCCTCTAGTAGTTTACCACCAACTAAGAATTTGTACAAGGAATGATAAATCAATTGATAGAACTTGAAGAAACTAGGAGGACTTTTAATCACTTTACAAAGATCCAAGAGCAAGTTAAGGGTGTATTCAATAGAAAGTATCATAAATAATATGTTGCAAAGGGGATACTTAGTGCTAATGTGGAACAAGTGTAGTGAATAAGTTGGGAAGCACAGTAAGTTTCAAAGCTTGTGGTTGTAACCTTATAGGATTGATGATATTGCGGGTGCCAACTTCTTCTATCTTTGTCACTTGGATGGTGAAAATTTTTCGTTGCCCATTAATAGGAAAACTCTGAAGTTGTATTATCATGATGACATCTAATGCCATGGGGCATCCCTCTGTAGGGTATGATTACATTTCATTTCTAGTTGGCTTGTATTTTGATCTAGATTTGATTTGCATGCTACTTTATACATATTGAGTTATACTTGCATCATATTTTTATTTTCATTTGATTAGCTTGCATTTCATATGAATGTTTTCATTACATGTGTTAACTTTGCTTCTTGAATAAATGATCATGTTGGTTACCTATTATGCTTCAGTTTATATTGTCGCGTGGATTGGGATAACGTACTTTTACCTTTCCCTTTTTGGTATTTGATGAGCAATTGAGTGTGACGTGTGTAGGAATGCAGGTCTTGATATTCTAGAGTTCTCATGCAGAGTAAATGTCACACAATTGGAGCCATATGTTACCCCTCTTTCAACAAGGGGTGAATGTTGATCAATTTTTTCCCTAGATGAGATTTGTGGTTGCACCATAGATTATTGGTTAGATATTTTTCCAACAACAACAGATGTTCCATGGTCTTTGATATGCCTAATTAGAGACAAAGCATCATCCCTAGTGTTGTGATATCTTTGACCTTCATTTTACTTAGCATTTTTTTTGCTAATGGTATGTTTAGGATGAGAATATTACTTATATGATTTCATAGTGACTTGTACTTATTGTTGCTTATTTTAGTCTAATCTTGGCGTTTCTCTTCTTACCTATTAAATGTATTATTACGATTTTGATATGTACCTTGATGAACTAAGTCATGCGATTTCATTATTCCATAATATATTACATAGCCGTTTTCATATCACTAAGCCAATTCGCCCATCCCCTTCACTTTCCCCTTTGTGAATGATTTGTTATTAGTAATGGCATATGGTCCCACTACTATTCCAACATATGAATGCCTCAAATCAAATTCAAAAGAGTGAGGTACTCTAAAAAATGAAGCCATTGATGAATTAAATGTAAAGGAAAAATATCATGGAAAATACTCCCTATCACAAAAGCTAGGTTCCCTTGTCCTAGGTTATCTAAGATAAATCTAAAGAACAAGGGGCTAAGCCAATGAAAGAGATAAGAAAAGGTGAAAATAAAAAGGCACTAAAGTAAAAAAAAGATGGATTGCAATATGAAGGTGCAAGGATGGATGACCCATGACAACACGTCTTAGGAACACATGTGAAAGAAAAACAATCCTAACTCTTGAAAGTTAAGGATAAGACCTAACACTCCTATGTTGCTATGATAGTTATTTCACGAAGACCCATTTCTTCCCTATGTACATAATTCACTCCATATACCCTCATTTGACTTAGGTAATGTAAGCTTTGCATGTTAATTGAGAAGTCACACATGTAAAAGGGTCCTAAGAGTAACATCAATGTTACACTGGATAAGTAGACATTATTAATAAAGTATATATTAGAATAAGTGTATTTGTAATGCATATCTAATATGTATTATTATCATGTTAGACTAACATTGCCCAACTTTTGATTTTGTGTTAATTATTACTTCATTAGAGAGGTTTATTTACACATACTTTGTTATTGATCATTGTTATTAGGCATATTATGATGGAGCTCCACACTAGGAGAGTATTCTAGTAGACCATTGGGCCTCCCATGAGTTCGTTCCTCCTTGTTTTGAGTGGATGTAGGGATTATTAAGCCTATTCATGAGGTTGTTGGGCCTTTTTTACTAATTTGGAAATATTCCTAACCTCCTAGACCATGGCACATTGTATATCTATGAAGTCATTGGTTTGGTTGACCACTTTGTGAGATCTTTGGACCACATGTGTGGTAGTTAGAGGGATTTCCATGGTTTTCGATATCAATTGATGGTTTTGGGAGACACCCTTAGTATTTGGACATGTTTGTTGAGGATTTGACCATATTCCTTGGAGTGCCCTAAGTATTTGGGCCAATTTGTTATGCTTTGTTGGATTGTGGACGCATTCTTGGAGAGTGCCCTTACTTTTAGGAGTGGTATTCTGGTTTTACTTCACAATTGTTTTTAACTCATGGTTTTGAGGTGCACCCTCTCTTCTTGGACCCTTATGGTATTATTCACCTATTGTTTGACCATGTATAGCTAGTGCCCTCATTAAGGAATTTGTTAGGGGCCTGGAATTATTATATCATTTTTTATCATATCTTGGTGATTCCCTATGTTAAATCTAGGGTTTTAGGCATTTCATTATTATTTGTATCGTGAAGGCAGTTGAGTCTTTCTCCTATAAAAGGAAATCACTCCTCACTTGTCATTTGTTGTTGGAGATTAATACTATCATTTTATTTCCTTAAGCTCTTGTTCTCTTGGAGTATCTTCACGTGGGTTCCATTTGGCAAATACCATTGAAGTAATTTTGTTAATTTCTTTCCATTATAATATCTATTTTCTATCCCTTAGGAGAGTAGCGTCGCTCCAGAGTCCATGGTTGATTATGCTTTAAATTATGTTACAAGCATAAAGTATTTTGCATCTTAGGAGGGGTTCCTAACAAGTAGCATAGGCTATAGTATAAACTAGGCAAATAGATTGAAATTGTATGTTGAAATACATTTCCTTGGTAGCATACAAATTTGTCATGTTGTTTTGTAGGAATTTTATTCATATAGACAAGGCTCAAGAAGAGGATCTAAGGACTTCATTCGCCCAAGGATTTACAAGGCACTAGTCATGTTTCTAAAGTTTTCACAACCAAAACACACAATTTTCCATTCAAACTTTTAGTAACTATAATTTAATCTAAGAAACAAATTCTAAAAAAAATAACACAACAAAAAATATTCAAAATATTTCTAAGCTTTTGAGATCTAATATAGGCGTTAGATAAACTTCCTTCAAATGTTATGTAGCTTAGTTGTATTTTTCTTAGTTATTTTTTATAATTTAGTGTAGGTTAACTTTTGTTTTCTGCAAGATTTTAGACCAAATAACAACCCTTGAATAATCAACGTTTATGTATTTAACAAGGAGAACTCACTAGGATAATTTCTTAGCACTTTAAATATGATTTGGGTGTTGTTTTAGCTATTTTAAGATAATAGGTTAGAAATTTAAAATTTTGAATTTTATTTCTGCAATTTCTGAGAAGTGAGAGCTTTACTTGAGTTGGGAAAGTGCTAGTTACACACTTAAGAGTGCAGGAATGACTCTTTGGAATAAGTTGTTTCAACTAGAGAGCAAGGTGTTAGACCCTATGGTGTCATGGTTCATGCTAGGGGTGATCACTGAACAAGAAGATTGACTATTTGGTGGTATACGGTTAGATGGAACGTGTTGTTTCAACTATCTCCTACATTTGTTGCATGTCATATATGTGTTTCAAGCTAACTTTCTTACTATGTCATTTCAAATGCTCTTTGAGAGATAAATATTTGAAGTGATATGTCTCTTGCTGCTACACAATTTTATCCATTGTTGTTACATAGTTTTATTGTTCAAGCTATATGTTTATTTTGGAAACCCTACACTATGTCACCTATTATAAATTAAACATAGGGCGAATATACTTATTTACCTAATGTGTAAAGTAAAATATTCCATTACTTGTATCAGATTGGTTCTTATGATTCAGTTACATCATCTATTGTTACTTCAAGTTTCATTAAATATGAACATAATTCTATTATATCATATCCATATGCCTACGGTTAGTTAAACTGTTATGACAACCTTACTTCAAATTTGTTTACTTATGTGTATGTACAATTAACTTGTTTAGTTTAGAGTTAACTAGTATGTAAACGCCATTTCTATCTTAGCCATATACATAAATCTTAAAAAAAAATCTAGATGATATCGATACATGTATACTTACAAAAAACAAAATAAACAATACTCTTAAATATTAAGAGGTCAAAATGACCCTAACAATATAACCAATATTAACATACTCATACAACCTTCTAACTAGTACATAAATACAATTAATTTAGTATAGACAATAGAGGCCAAGCAAACCAAGCACGATCCAAGGATCCCAGTGTGGCGATACGTCCACAATATATTTCGAAAGGTGCGACGATTATAACCAATACTCCAACATGAGAATATAATTTCCCTCTTACATAATTCATTTAGCTTAAAATACTAGTCCCTTGTATTTCTTAGATTCAGTTACGCCATTCATTGCCAACTTCAGGTTTCATTAACTATGAATGTAATTCTGGTGTATCGTATTTATATGCCTAGGGTTAGTTAAACTATTATGGAAATGTTCCTTCAATTTTGATTACTTATGTATATGTATAATTAACCAGTTTAGTTCAAAATTAACTAGAATGTAAACGTCATTTATGTCCCAACCATACATAAATACTAGCAAAACATCTAGGTAATATTGATACATGTATACTTAGAAAAAACAAAATAAACAATATTCTCACAATTTTTACAGGTTGAAATGACCCGAACAATATAACCAGTCTTAACAGATTCAATACAACCTTCTAATTAGTACATAACTACAATTAATTTAGTATGGACAATAGAGGTTGAGCTTCATCAGAATATAATCTCCCTCTTACGCAATTCATTTAGCCTAAAAACCAAACTCCTTGTATAAAGGAATGGAATAAGCATTATCTAGCCCATTGAGCTTGTATGAAGCCACAAGGTTATTCCAGACCGATCATAGAAACACAATCAAGAAATTATATAAATAGTTATGCAAGTGAGGGTTTCATAACAAATAGGTCGATAGTGGCTATGCGGTCGAATAGAATGCATAGTAAAATAAATACAATGGTTGGACGACCCTAAAGGGCTAATACAATTATAAACTAGAATAATAACAAGAATATTAAAACATAAACAATCAATGCAAAGGACGGAGACAAGCCGCCACTAACAAAACTACATAAAAATCAATTCACTTAACTCAAATTATAAGCCATGCAAACAAGGGGAGGGTTAAAGCCCAGGCCGCATGGCTTTATCCACTATATACAGAAGAGAAACTCTTTCACATGAAATACCTCGAGAGCGAATAACCAAGTTTAACCGTTTAAAAACTATTTTAAGAGCATGGGTGTTGAACCTAGGTCGAAGGAGACCAACTTAGTATAAGC
>LPNX010397384.1:297490-327845 GCA_001517045.1 Pseudotsuga menziesii | reverse complement strand
ACGAGTACCCACACTGCATACTTTTGACGGACCCCGCTACCCCAAAAACAAGAAATACCTGAAAAAACGTGATGATGATGTCATCATCACATTTTTTCAGTTATTTCTTGTTTTGGGGTAGCGGGGTCTGTCAAAAGTATGCAGTGTGGGTACTCGTTGGATGCGGAATCAAATTTCGCATCCAACGAGCTCTCCCGATCAAAATTTGAGTAAAAACACAGGGAGATATGTCGAAAATACAAACACAAAAAGTAGTTTTTTTCTTTCTTCCTCCAAAATTAATCAATATTATTTTATTATTTTAACTATTATTTTATTATTTTCCTTAGGAGGCCCATTTTAGACCCCAAAATTCCTCTAATGTAAATACATTCAACCATTATCCAAAATGATCCCTGGACAATGTATGCTCAGGATGGTGAACACAAAGGAAACTATTCATAAAGACAAAAAGCAACCATATCTACAAGCTTGTAAAACCATATATAAAATCATGTAATTGTGGCAACCATAACATTGAGCATAGTAATACAAAATTAAAGTGATACCTTTTTCACAATAGTTGTGATCATAATAGCGAAAACCAGGGTTTCTAGGGTTTGCAAGTTTGCATCTATGGACCCTCCCTGCCTACTAGATCCAGACTCGGACGAGAGGCACAAGGTTTTGAAGGTAAATTTTCAAAAAATCCTAGCATCTACTCCCAGTTTGAGCAAGTTAGTCGCACACGTTTCAAATTTCGTCAAGAGAGCGACAATTCCTGAAGTGAAAATCTCATCGGTTGTTTCCATATACAAAAATGTAGTTTTATCGAAGAAAGGGTTAGTTGGGCACTTCATAGGCCTTTGGCCATCCCTGCATGCCATAGAGATTTGGCTGAACAAAAAACGGAGGTCGCTGATCCAGGGATAAGTCCAACAAAATTTATGTAGATGATGTTTTTTCGTTTTCCTCTTCGAGAAGGAGTACATGCATCTCATCTTCCGAAATAGGTTGTACTTCACAGGGCCAAGAGGTATGTATCTTGACAAATGGGACCTATCATTTTATTTAAAAAAAGACATACCCAATGCTGTTCCTATCTGGGTTAAGCTCCCACATCCCCCTTTGCATTGTTGGAATGATGAATATATAAGGGCCATTGGGAACTCGTTAGGGAAGTACATTGACAAGTCTGAGCCAAAACCTTCGATGTTTTCATGTGCAAGAATATGTGTAGAAGTGGACCTAGAATTGTCTTACCGAGGCAATCAATCTCTCTATGGATGGATGGAATCACCTTCAAACTGTTGGTTATGAGCAAATCCCATTTAAATGCAAGGTATTCTATGAATATGGTCACTTTACTCAGGGATGCCCAAAAAGAAAGCAATAAGATGCAGAAGGAAACCTAGAGAAAGAATGGAATGAAGTCCCAACAAAAAAAGAGACCAATACAAACCCTAAACAACAACAATCTCCAGTAAAAAGAAATGCACTATAAAATAGTTTCCATGCCTTATCCCCCGAGGATAAGGAAGAAAAAGATGGAGAGGCAAAAGAAAATGAAGTAGAAGAAGAGAGGGAGTTTGAAGAAGAGATAATGGGACATCAAATATACAAGGAGGAAGAATATGTCACTGATCCCTCGAAACAACCTTATATAGAAGTAAAATCGAAGGCATCACATAACTTAGGAGGCTCAATAACTAGGTTTAGATCTAACGTGCAGTGGGAGGAAACATTTGAAAGCAAGGAAGAAGAGGTAGAACCACAAATAAATAAGGGAATAAAACCTAACAGAATAATAAGAGACATGGAAGCAACTTGAGAGAAAGCAGTAGGGAAGCAAACAAGTCTAGACCATCACATTAGAATCATCACATCAGGAAAACAACCTCAAGGATAACAGAAGAGAAGAAGGAAAAGACTATTCCACCCTCCCCAAAGAAATAATTAAAATAGTCTCCTAGAATTATAGAGGGCTAGGAGAAAAACAAAAAATAGAAGCAGTTAGAAGAATAAAAAACTTAGAATCCGCAACAATATTCTTGATCTAGGAGACTAAAATGCTTGAGTCAAAAAAAATAAATTTAATGAATATATTTGGCCTAAAGGAGAAGGGAAAGCGGTAATTGTAGTTAGAGCTTCAAGAGGGATTCTCATATGGTGGGATAAAACCTTCTACAATTTCAAATCCCACTAAAAATCAAAATTGGATTTTTGTGGAATTAGAGGACTTGGAAAAACAATAGACATTATGGGTTGGAAATATATATGACCCAACGTTTCATGGGAACAAAGGAGAATTTTAGAACTTCTTAGATTCGCAAAAGGATGGGAAAACACAAGAATTATGCATTTATGCAGGGGATTTTAACGCAACAATCTCAACAGAAGAAAGAAGAGGTGGGTCCAAATTCTGTGATCCTTTTGGAGAAAGATTAGAAGATCTCACGGTCTCCTGGAATTTGATAGATATCAAGCCAAAGAAAGGAAATCATAGTTGGGACAATAAAAGAACGGGACCATACCACATGGTAGCTAGGCTTGAAATATTTTTGGTAAGCTCTTCCTTTCTCAATAAACCTTTCATTCCAGATTCTAAAATTTTTCCCTCAACAATATCAAATCATAGGCCCATTTCCCTAGTTTTTGCACTGATTGAAGATTTGGGCCCTATGCCTTTCCGATTCAATCTAGTATGGATGAAGTCGGAAGGTGTGCTCGATATCATTAAAAAGGCCTAGAATTTTTATGTTATAGGATCCCCAAGATTTATTTGGGAATCCAAATTAAGAAATGCGAAAGGGGCTCTTAAAAAATGGGCAAAGGAGCACTATCAAGACCCAAGCAAGGAAAAAAGAAAGAAACTGGAAGAGTTAGGGAAGTGTAGTAGAAAATAGAAGAGGAACAAGTGATTGAAGAAACACTGAGGAAATAAAAAAAGTTGGATAGGGAATGTCAAGATCTAGCCAACAAGGAAGAGGAAGAGTGAAGAATACATTTCAAAAGTACGTGGCTACAAAGGGGGGGCAAAAATACCAAAAAAATCCATAATCAATGCAAAGAGAGGCAGAGTGTTGGGCAAAATATTGTCTTGAATAGTTTAACTAATATTTAATTATCGACCGGGGTTTGTAAGCTTGGAGTTGCTACAAAATATATGCGAAGGCAGAAGGATTCCTAAGGTGTCGTGGCAATATTTTAACAAACACAGATCAAAAGATCTTTTTGAAATAAGAAACAAAGACTCCTAAGAATTCAACAGTTAAGAAGATTAAGCAAGAATATTAGACTAGTGTAGTATCTAGTTATGCTACTCTACTTTATACATACTTGATGCAAATAAAAAAAGAAGATAACAAACTATCCCTTAAAACCTATTCTACTACTTTAAACAACTTTGAAAACTAACTATACAAAGGAAGATTTACAGAATTACATCAACTAGAATACATAACTAAGGATATACATGGCAATTCAGACTAATTCCACTCTCTTGGATTGTTTTGGGGGTAAGCAGTTATAGTGACTGGAACAAGGGTAGGAGGAGAGTCAAAGTGGCTTTCAAATGAGGTATAGAAACTAAAGGGAATTAAGTCTAAATTTAACTCTACGAAAATATGTAAACTAAGGAATGTCCAGTTGCAAGTAATGGTAAACATGGTTCTTTATATCATGGACACTTATAAAAAATGCAAAGGAAAAGACCTAACTAAGAAAACCTGATGATGATCTAAATTCTTATTTAATAACCATCTAACTGAAAAGAACAACTTCTATTTATGACCTATCAATATATCTACCAAATTATCAGTATAATTAAATTTAAATCACATGTACAAAAATAGAATTAATTCAAGCTTAAATAATACTCTAAATAATTTAATCACATATTCTGCAAAAGAAATATAATTACTGTCTAACTATCCTTAATCAAAACTTGCTCAAAGAACTGAAGAAAATAGACTTAAGGACTGAACAACAGGTTGAAATGGTAGTCTGTATAACAAGCCAAACAATCTATCTGTATGACAGTCTGTATACAAAAATACTTAAAACTTTGAAAAAATTGATTAATGTAGATGATTTCGGCCAGCTGACCAATGCATGTAATAACTAGGATGTAAATACATAAATTTAAACCTATTTAACAACTAATTCACATATAATTTACAATTCATAACTCAAGCCTATTTACCCTACAAGATAATACAATTCATAATGTGAAAGCATTATTACCTAGAGATTTGAAAGGAAACTAGAGATTAAATAAATTCAAAACATACTAAGAAGTAACATAATTGAAACTAATTATGATTAAATTCTACGTTATTGAAAGCAATTCAATCTATTACCATTGAATCAAATAATAAACTAGAAATACATAAAAAAAATTACAATCCAGTTTATATGCAAATGCATCAAAAGGAAGTTTACAGTCTAATCTACATGGAAATGAATGACAATCTAGTCTATATGCAAATGCATCAAAAGGAATTTACATTCCAATCTATGTAGAGAGGAATTACAATCTCGTCTATATGCAAATGCATCAAAAGGAATTTACAGTCTAAATTATATGCAAATGCATTAAAAAGAAATTACAATCTAGTTTAATAAACTGGAAATGTAACAAAAGAAATTACAAGCTAATCTATATGCAACCGGTTGCCAACTTAAAATGAAAGACTATATAAGCATCATAACATTAAAATGGAATCTAAACTACAAGCATCATAAGATTGAAATAAAATCTAAGTTACAGGAAATAATATAAACAATTGCAGAAATGAAATTACTTAAACAATTTATGAACAAAATTATGCTAATTATAAAAAAAAGGGAAAAGACTATACGAAAATATAAAACTCTGATTGGTGGGGGGCCCTTCCAGCAAACAAAGTCACAGCCTACTAAACGTTAATGGAACACGGTCGTAGATAGTATGACAGAACTTTCCATTAAAAATAAACAAAGTCTGAATTACATAAACTTGCTGAGCTAAAAACTACTTCTGCTTCCCCCCTCTCGCATACAAGTGTTCTTATATATATAGTTTTGAGAAAGCGAGCAAGTTGACCCTTTAGTGGTCGATTGCTCTTCTAGGATGAGTCAACCATTATTACAATTCATTTCTTTAATGCCAACACACAGTTGTTCTCCTCCCTTGTCGCAAGTTGGTTTCCATCGGGAATGAGGTGGCTCCCCTTCTCTAGCGTTGTGATGTACGCTGGCAACCTTCCAGAATAAGGCCAGTGCTAACACTTCAATAGGTGGGCAATCGGCGGTTTCCAGATCACTCCATGCTTAAATGATGGAGAATCAATCAGTTCGAATGCGTGGTTGGTTCGGCGAGTTATATGATGAGCTGGATATGCTATGCACATATCTAGCCGAACGTGTGTCTGTATGTAAAATTCTCCCATGTAAAATTTGCCCAAAAAACATGCTCTGCAATCGACGAATGCATTTGTTAATAGTTACATCAATTAATCATCGAATTTACTCATTAAAACAGTAAAATAATCAAGAATGAATCAATCTTAAAATAAATCGAAATACGATCATACCTGAAGCTGAAAGGTAATCTGTGTGATGCAAAGACGCCAAAATGACAGCAAAATATGCGTTAATGCATAAGGTTTTTAGCTCAAAAAGGGTAACAAAATGGGGCTCAACACAGACGAAGAACACCATTCTTGATCTAGCAAAAGACAAGGAGAACAAATTTCAGGGCAAAAAGAAATAAAAGAAGAGATAAAATTCTTCTTTGAAAACCTATATAGAGAAGAGGAAGATTGCGACGCAACAAATGCAGAACAAATGAGTGCAGAAATCCCTTCTATAATCACAGTAGAAGACAAAGAATATTTGTCTCGACCTACTTCAGAAGAGGAGGTTTACAAGACTATTTGTACATTGCGTCCGGACAAAGCCTTGGGACCTGATGGCTTCTCCATAATTTTTTATAAGAAGTGTTGGACTACCATTAAAAAATATCTCATTAGAATGCTCAATTGGACTAGAGACAGAGAAAAAATTGGCGGCGCAACAAACTCTTCATTCCTCGCTCTGATTCCCAAGGAGAAGAATCCTACTTCTATCAAGTGTTTCAGATCAATATCTTTGTGCAAATTTCCATATAAAAATTCTAACGAAAATCATAGCCAACAAGCTCAAAAAGTTCATCCCGAAGCTTATTTCAACAAATCAAGGAGGGTTTATAGCAGGTAGACAAATTTCTCACAATATGCTTATGGTCCAAGAAGAAATCCACTCTAGTCAAAGGCGGAAAGGAGGTATGGTTATAAAACTAGATTTATCAAACACCTTTGATAGAATAAGATATGAATTTATTTTCTTGATTCTTGGGAAGTTTAGGTTCTCTGATCAATTTGTGAGATGGATCAAAGTCTGCTTAAGATCCCCATGGATTGCACCTCTGGTAAATAGCAAGCCTATAGAATTATTTAGAATGACAAGGGGGATCTGTTAGGATTATCCCTCCTCTAGTATGGTGAAATCCAGGAAGAAACACATAAAATTTTCTAAAGATATGGTAGTTGTAGTCATGATTTTTTTAGCCATAGTAAAACTAATTTCAGACAGGGTCTCTTTTATGTTTTTGGATGGTTGCGCATAGCCTTTTTTATTATAATGAAATAATTTCCAGTTCTCGTTAAAAAAAACATTGAGAATAGTAAAACGAACAATAACGAAAATGAAACTATAGCATAAAGCAACTCCATGAATATATTTATATAAATCAAAGCTCTACCATAGTTGTGGATATGACCCCCGGTGCACTATAATTGGCCATGGGTCAAAGGCTTTTGGCCACTCATAAGAAGAAACCCTCCAACCAAAGGGCATGCAATATCATCAAGGAAGTATCAAAGGAACCCAAATACCTAGGGTAAGCTGCCATGCCATAGGAGCCTCGATTGAGCACCAAAACCCCTCGACTTGCACATAATAGAAAGCAATGTGAGTTACCAAATTTTCCTATCAAGCTAAGACAATACAATATTTAGCCAAACCTTTTAACAAGCGATTGTATAGATGTGTGATGTCCAAAGTCAAACCCAACCAAGCTTTTTTGAGCATCAAAGCACCAAACCTCTTAACTTGTCAGGAGAGAAAAGAATGCAAGTCATTAGCCACGATAAATAAGCCATTAAACGCATATATTTGTGTACTCAAAAGAATGGACCCAAAAATTTTACATATATGTAACCAAGTGCTGAACCTATGCTCCAATGAGCAAAATTTCCATTTGTGGCTAGATAATTTCATATTTCAGTTTTAATTTCATTAAATTATTGATTCACTTCAAACTCTGAATTCTGATTTTTTTTCTCTGATAATCATGTCCTACTATAATATTGTTTTGTAGCAAGATATTTTACCATGGTGTTAATTGATTGAGTAATTGAATGGTTATATCTCACAGAATTATTTTAAGCAATTATACATAATTTTCTGAATGCATGTCTCATAATGCTAATTTTATTTTCAGCACATCTTTCTTATATTTATGTTGCTCATGGATCATATGGCAAGGTACTTAACTAATTGAACATAATTTTGTGAGATAATTTTCACTAGGATCTAAGCTATATTTGTTGAAGCGATTTTAATCATTACAATTGAGTTGGACACTTGATAATTTGACTGACACCCTTTTACAATGATTTCACTATTTCCAAGAGGGCCTCATTCAATAACCATTTCATAAACTATTAACTTGCTACCGTTGGATAACTTTATTTGTGGATGGATTTGGGCAATAAGCCAATATTCTGTTGCAAATCTTGATGATATAACACTATGCTTTAATGCTGGTTTAATGTTTCATAATTTCCTTTATTTCAATATCCATAGATGTTCTCTCCTTGTACATGAACATTCTTTATTTCTAAAAGGTGTCTTCTTTATTTTTTGACTCGCACATTTTTATTGATCAAGCATTTGTATGAGATTTTAACTAAATGCATAATACACTTCTATCTTAAGACAAGTTTAAGATCCTAAGACTCTCTCCTTCTGCTCTCCTAAACCTTTAAATCCAAGAACCTTTAACGAAGCCTCCCTTAGCCTTGAGAGCATGCCTTAAACATGGAAAGATTTATGCTAGGGTGACAGTGGCATCTATCTTCCCAAGTTGCACCAGTAGCATTAGTGGATTAGGACTTTGCCACTTATGTGTAAACACTCGTAACAATGTCAAATAAAAACTTGGTAGAAACACAACCTAATGCAACAAACCATAAGAGAAAATAATTTGGCTTCACCACATAATTTGAATGCGATTTGCTTTTAAAATTTGTAGTTTGCATGCTTTGCTTAATTTTGGGTGAAGCTAATTGTTACTATTGCGATTATTCTAGTGATATTTTATAAAAGACATCAAAGATGATAAAAAATTTCTTTATCGTCTTATTATTATTAATATTATTATTCTAGTGATATATTATTCTATGCTAGTAGTAGTATCCAAATGGTTTACTATTCAATATCTAAAACACTGAAAGATGCAAACATACATTGTCACAATAGGATCTCAATCCAACAGAATTATCATAAGCACAGGTTTGGGTCTGATTATTGTGTTATGATTGGGGCACCTACATTGGTATTAAATTAGGTTTTAACAGAGCTTTACATATCACTTCTATGTTATTCTAATGTTTTTTGACAGTTTTTTATTAATTTATGCTTATCAATAGATTATTTGTGTAACATACTCTTTTGAAAGGCAAATCATTTTCTTCATAGCCGAAATTCTTAAATAACGTGTTATTTGGATTGCTTTTGACAATTTGTGACTAAATGAATCAAATTTGTGTGTATGTCCATTCAGTCAAGATTTTAATCATAATGTAAAATCATAATGTAAGTGTTTTATGTGTTGGTTGAACCCCATACACCCACAAAACAACCCATGCATAATTAAAAAACCCGATGATTTAGAGAAATACAACATTTGTATCATGTCATTTACTTTTCAAGAGCCATATCTGGAATGCGTGTTTATAATATTTTTTAAATGGTGCAAAACGTGCAAAACAAAAGCAGCAGCAACAACAACACTCTACATGATCTCTGCATGTCACTCAATATAAGTTAGAATTACAATTTAACTTTGAAACAAATATTTAACATCCATGTTCAGTGAATACGTAGCATTTCAATATCCAAGTGGACAATCAGAAACTTCTTTATTATTCTAAATTCCCATAATACATTTCGTCGACCTTGCGGAGAATAATATAAGGAAAAAAATAATTGCTAGTGTTTTGAGACATTTGATGCCAACCATGACGTACGTAATAAAAGAAAGAGAAGGGGAGGTTTAATTCCATAATAACCACATTCCTTTACGGGATGATTACGAGCAATATCTGACTCTAGAAACCTGAAATGTAACATTAAAATAGGTTAAATTTCATAATCTAACTCCTTTTTCACTCACCGCCATCATTCAAATATGACTCGGGATATGATATTTAAAGTTAGTGTGTAAAACAGAAAATGCCCATTTGTATCTCTTTGTGCCTGGCACTTTTTCTCAATCTCCGTTAGCTTAATGTTAATATCTCCTGCATTATCAGTTACCCTAAAGAGGCACATGGTTTATACAAGGATGCTAGTGGCTTCCTGCAAATCAAACACACATTATTTTGGATGGGACTCCATTGAATTAGATACCTTTTTCTATTTGCCAATAACACCTTCCAGTGTCTTCCAATATTTCAAGAGGCCAAAATTTAGATTAACATTTAGTATTCCTCCCTTGTATCTGTTACATTTGAATCTGTGTACCCTGTTCAAAAATGTTGAAAACTGCAAATAAAACTCCAATTTATGTTCAAGTAGAATTTGATTATCTGAAAAGCTATTATTATACAGTGAATAAATTGTCATAATGCAATCACATATACATCCTAAAATCTATTATGGTCCTTGCAATGTGCATTGAGACTATTTAACGATCTGTTATAACATTGAAACTGTTCTAGACTGAACTATCGTATTGTGAGCTTTAAAAAATCTAAGCGACAAGGAGAATCGTTTTATGAATAAATGATACAGTTATAAAATTCAGGTACATTACAGGTGAACTTAACAGCATATCTCTGTTTGATGTTTGCAATCAAAAGAGTCCTCTTGATGCTTCTGCATATTCGCCACAGAGATATATATCTTTTGCACCCTGTAAATCACACATTTTCAGTGTTGTTTGGCGCTATCGACTCTCCTTGTTGATAGACAGATGCCCACGGTTATCTGCATTAGGGTGACCATGGCTTGACCTTTTTCTCTTTAATGTTTTCCAGGTAATGGGATCTTCTTGATAGACAGAAGCACTAAGTTCAATTTCCTGCTCTGCATGTTCTCCATCCTGTTTACCATATTGAGTAGCTTTTCTGTTGTGTGGGTTTGCTGTTTTTGATTTTACTGACTTTAGCTTCTTTGGCACTTTTCTGAAGAAGTCCTGGTTAGCATCTGCATAATCATGCAAGTCATTTCCATCAGCACCATTAAGCTTTCTCTTCTTGGAATGCTTGACTTCCAATCCTTCTTCCTCGGGTGCATCAAATCTATAACTTTCACTGTCAGCACAAACATTGAATTGATCTGCATTTTCATTTTCATTTGATTCCATTGTTTCTGGCAATTGCTGCTTTTTCTTGGTTCTTTTTTCCAGTTGTGATTTAGCTATTTCAGTCACATCTCCCCCACCTTCAACAGCCTTCATCCACTGTGTCTCACTCAAAATATCCGTGTACACCACCTCCTTTCTGCGCCGTTTACCCAAACCCCGGTCAAGACCAAGATTGGAATCTAGATTATCATCACCCTTGTCATTCTTTCCCTTGGAAACTGAAAAGACCCAGTCTGGAACTTCATGCTCCTCCATTAACCTTGATCGATACCCCTCCTGCTGCCGCCTTTCCTCATCCATTTTCTCAAAAAGCCAAAATTCTTCATCATTACGAGCAGCAAGGCGATTTATTTCTCTTTCACTAGGCACATCTGTTCCTAAAGAGTAAGTACCCCTGCGCATGATCTCCTCAAGCATCTCTCGTCTATCTTGAGCTGCATAATTAAAAAGGCAATATACATTTAAAAAGGGAGAAAGTTGAAACCAAAGAATCGATCAATAAAAGACAGAATAGTAGGTAGAAGCATACCTGTAGAGGTGTTGTTGAAAAGGCCAGCCTGGATAACCTTAGCATCGATCCCTCTTTTCTGTTTTGCACGTTCAAGGATTTCTTCCTCAATAGAACCAACACTGACCAAAACAAAAACACGAACCTCCTTCTTTTGACCGATTCGATGTGCACGATCCTCTGCCTGCTGATCCATTTGGGGATTCCAATCACTATCAAATAATATCACAGTATCAGCAGTCTGTAAGTTGAGACCAAGCCCACCAGCTCGGGTACTCAAAAGAAACATGAAGTATGGTGAATCTGGCTCATTAAACTTCTGAAGTAAAACCCCTCGTTCTTCTGTTTTAGTAGTTCCATCTAATCTCATAAACTTAAATCCATATAAATTCAAGTAAATTTCTAGGATATCCATAAGACGAGTCATTTGAGAAAAAAGCAGCACCCTATGCCCTGCCCTTTGCAGCTTGGGTAGCAAGCGATCGAGCAATTCGAATTTCCCTGATGCCCGAACAATTTCTTCTTTTCTACGCATATCATACT
Organism: Pseudotsuga menziesii; assembly: GCA_001517045.1. NCBI lineage: Eukaryota > Viridiplantae > Streptophyta > Pinopsida > Pinales > Pinaceae > Pseudotsuga > Pseudotsuga menziesii. The sequence continues at coordinate 316,140 of LPNX010397384.1, read as the reverse complement.
CCCCAAAAAACAAGTATGGATGATTACAACATTTCCTGAGTTGCATAGATAAATTCAATAGACTCTTGGATTTACCAGAACCTGTATTAAAAGGTCTTGAAGGTTAGACTCATAAATTTGTTTAAAAAAAATCAAAATGAATTCAAATGTTTTCATTGAAAAACAGTTCTGGAACATAGAGTTCTAACAACAAAATGGAAACTAAAAATTATATAATATTTCAAACCTTGATATGTGTGGAAAAAAATGCACAAGGTTCAAGTTTCCATTCTGAGAGTATTATTCGAATTCATCAACTAAATCCTTGATATGCTATCTGAAAATGTTAGAAGCCAAGTGATCAAGGCTTTTGTAATATTGAAGATTACTGAAGACAGACAAAACTATTCTGCTTGAATCTTGAAATGGCAGAATCCAAATCTTCAAAACCAACCATACTTGTTCAGAACATCACCATGTCAGGACTCAGGGATACGGGAGCAAAGGGTTCCTACAGTAGGGATTAATTGAAACTTTTTAAAATTCTTTACTCTAGCTTGGGACTTTTTCACCTCAATGTTTAAAAGCACAGCAGTCAATATGGGGGATTATTTTTGTCATCCTCTTGTAGATTTCTTCCCTAGAGATAAATTTTTAAGAGCTTCACCTATGGTACATTGATTCTCCTCTGGGCATTTAATTAATGCAACTTAGCTGATAGATGGCTTATGCTTCTTACATGATTTCCACTGGCTGGAAGTATAAGGCCTTGCAAGTTGAAACTCAATGATACAGACACTCACCACGACACTGTTGACTGCATTATCTATGGGCATTGCATGGATGCTATAGATGCACGTCTTCAGGTTCTATCATGGGCCCTGAAGATACATGTATGCATAGTTTTGCATGGGAGCTCGCAACATATATATCATTGTCACGAGACTCAGCATGTACTTGAGATACTCACCGAGTCAACTTGACTTATGGCTGAAAAGATCTGAGTTTACTCACTCATCAACTTGATGGCTGAAAAGATCCGAGTTTACTCGTCAAGTCAACATGAATTTTCGCTAAAATATCTGAGAGCTTACCATGTCAAAAAACTCAGTTGACTTTGCCTTGACTTTAGCACTTTCCAAGGCCATGCAAGTATAGGAATATTCTTACCCAAAAACTGATCCAAGATTTTTTTGATGAAGTTTAGTGTATTTATTAAGATTCATTTTTATTTGCTAAGTTGAAGGAAACAGGATTCTTTAAAATAGCTAAGTTGCAGGAAACACCCAACCTTCTTGTATCTGTGCCCCAAAACATTTCTCATAATGATGCACATATAAAATGCGCCTGAAACATCCTGAATTTTTCGGGCAGCATTTCACAATTTAAAAACGCATGTAAATTTTTATCACATTCCCCAACCCTGTTTCAAGCCACCATTTTTCTCATTGTTTAATGCCCAACACAATTTACTTTCAGCTGCAAATTTAAGTCATTTTCTCATAAACAATTTTGACTGAAACACATGAAGAATTTTACAACTTTAATTAATGAGCAGAAATAAAAACACAGTCACACATAAAAATCAGACACTTATTTTTTGTCAAATTGACCCAAGCAAAACCCCAACCTCCGGGGAAAACCTGTGAGAGAGAATTTCTTTATTTATTCAGTCAACAGTACAGCAGAAAATGAAATTCAGTCACAACTTATCTCAACCAGAAGAGAAAATTTCAGCCTTGAAATTTGTGCTGCTTCAGAAATTAATTCTCAAAATTTTCTGCTTGCTAACCACCTCGAAAATTGTGCTGCTACAGGACTGTACGAACTGACAGTACAGTCTGAAACCTCGAAATTTGTGCCCACAAGAACAGCAAATTACTGCCTCAAAATTCGTGGCCTTTCGCAGACCGAAAAACACTGTACAGACTGGTGCAGTATGGCTGCAATAAATGCTCAAATTGCTGCCTCGAAAATCATGCCAAAGACTGCTGTACGGATGCGTTGGGAATCGTGTCAGTGCAAGCTGTACGGATTCTTGGGAATCATGCCTCCGCTCAACCTGCTCCAACTGAACCACGACATTGCTGCCGAGCCCAAACTGAAACAACATCCGGAAGTGCTCTTCCAGTCTGCCACACTGCCTGCCCAATCTGAATCCGTGAAGGCAATCAAACTAACCCCATCCGATCTCCTATAATCCAGAACATAATCCACTATATCTGCAAGGTATCTCAACACATGTTTCGCGGCAACCCAATGCACTCTCCTAGGCTCCACCATGAACTGACTGAGAGTGTGCACCGCAAAACACAAATTTGGCCTCGAGTTGTCCAAATATATCAACGAACCTATGAGCCGATGATATAAGGTACTAGGTAGGATCCACCAACTCTCCCTAAAAAGCATGAAGCTTCTTCCAATTGGTGACCATAGGTGTAGACATCGGCCTGCAATCCTCTATCTGAAATCTCCTTAGAATATCTACTACATACTTTTCCCCCCTGAGGAAAATATGACCAGGCTCTTGCCAAACCTCCAATCCCAAAAAATAATGCTTCAACCCAATGTTAGTCATCTCATACTCTGAAGCAAGATCTCTCTTGCAAATTGCAATAGGTCTCTCCTCACCCGTGATAAACAAATCAACCACATATAACAGAAGAAAGAGTGGATCATCTCCAACCATGATGAAGTTGAGTTTCAGATCAACCTCACTCTTCTGAAAACCCATCGATAGCAAGTAAGAGTCTATCCTGGAATACAAAGCTCGAGGAGCTTGCTTCAGCCCATACAAGGCTTTCTTCAGCTTGCAAACATGAGACTCTCTCCCATGAATCTCAAAGCCCTGTGGTTGCTCCACATAAACCTCCGCCTGTATGATTACATTGAGAAATGCAGTCTTCACATCCATCTAATGGATCTTCCAACCCATTTTCGCAGCAATGGAAATCAATGATCTGATAGAAGTATAACGAGCAACCAGTGCAAAGGTCTCATCATAATCATCTCCCTCTACCTGTGAAAACCCCCACGCCACAAATCGAGCTTTGTATTTCTCCACTGCCATCTGCAACATGCTTTACCTTCCATTGAGAAGTCGCCATTGACTTCCCCTTCCGTCTCAGAACAATCTCCCAAACATCGTTTTTCATGATGGAATGGTACCCTTCCATCATGGCAACTCTCCAAACATGATGCTGAGAAACCTCCTCAAAAATAGATGGCTCTGAATCACGAAGACTAGCAACCAAGGCCATACCCAACCTATCTGGCATCACTATAGTCCTCACTGGTTCCTTGGGCGCTCCAAAATCCTTTGCTTCCTTCAAGGTCTTATGAATCCATTTAGGCTTCCTCATCCCCGAAGGTTGCTCCCAAACTGGTCTGTCATCATTTGAAGAACTCCGAGAAGTAGAAGGCCCAATAATATGTGTACCAGAAGCTGGTGAACTAACCACTCGTGAAATCTGTGATCCGATAGCTATGTATGGTGAACCCGTGACTTGAGAACCAAAACCTATCCCCGAAGTACATGCTGAATGAACCATTGAACCTGTGGATCTTGTGCCTGTAACCTGTGAACCTGTACTGAAAGTACCTATGAATCTGCCTGAGGTGGGGGAACTTGCTGCTCCTACGCTGACTCTCTAAACTTCCTGAAGGCCTGCTCGTCCTCAAATCTCACTTCTCGCCTCACAACAACCTTCCTCTGGGCAGGAAGATAAATGCAGAAGGCCTTCAAAGTCTCATCATACCCCACAAAAATGCCTCTCTGCAGTTGGCTAAAGCTTTGTCCTTTTCTCAGAAGGGATTTTTGAAAAATTCAGGCAACCAAATATGCGAAAATGACTAATCTCTGGAGTCTTGCTCCCCAAGGCATGATGGGGACTCCTGTTCTGAAGGTATAAAGTTGTACTACATGCCTCGGCCCAAAGAAAGAAAGGAAGTGACTGATCATGTAACATGGCTCTCGTTGCTCCAACAATAGATCGATTCTTCCTTTCCGCCACTCCATTCTGCTCAGGAGTGTATGGTACTGTCAACTGTCTTTGTATGCCCTCCTTTATGCAATACTCATCGAACTTCTTGGAGGTATACTCACTCCCATTATCCGATTTGAGTGCCTAAATCCTCCTCCCAGTCTGGTTCTCCAAAAGAGCTTTGAACTCTTGGAACCTCTGCAAGACCTCCTCAGATTTCTTGTTCCTCAGGAAGTAGATCCAGGTCTTCCTGGAATGATCATCGATGAATGTTACATATTACTGGAAACCTCTCAAAGAAACAGATGACATAGGACCACACAAATCAGAATGTTTTAAATCAGGCACTACTATTGACCTGCTATCACTGCTTGTAAGAGCAGTCTTGGTGTACTTTCCCAAAGCACACCCTTTGCATACATCACTGTGCTCAGTGCTGAACTTAGGCAATCTTGTAACCATGTACCTCAACATCCTCAAGGCTGGATGATGCAGATGAGCCATCCTCCTATGCCATAGCTCACAAAGCTCACTGCTGTTGCTATGTCAAAGCATGTTGGGGCTGAAATAAGAGTTTGTACAGCTTCCCATGGAACAAAGAAGAAATAATTTGATAAGATATTAATTAATAATTGTCTAAATAAAAAAATATGAATAATTTACAATATTTTCCCGAATATATAAGTCTTTATCGGGTTTGTAAGGTGACTCTTCATTAAGTCACAACTATTGACTTTAATATTATTGCACTTAATAATTACGTTATATTGTGTATTTTTATATAATTATTTATATATAACATTGCCCCCTTCTTTTAAGATGCTTTGTCCTCAAATCAAGGTAATGACGGATATTGTTGATGGAACTTCTTGGTTTCCCATGAAGCATCTTCTATTGGGCAGTTTTTCCACTTAATAAGGTATTCTTTGATTGTTTGAGAGCGTAGTCTTCTTTATCTGATCTCAATTACAACCTCTGGTTCTAAAACAAATTTCCCTTCATCCAAGGCAAGGAGTGTCGGCTGAACAGATTGATGTTGACCCAACTATTTTTTGAGACTGGAAGCATGAAAAACATTGTGAATTCGAGTCTTGTCTGGTGACTTCAATTCATATGCTACTGGGTTAATCTTTTGGATAATTTGGTATGGCCCAAAAAACTTGGGAGATAATTTATTCTTTCCTTGTTGCCTAAGTGACAATTGTTTGTATGGCTAAGTTTTACAAAAACCCAATTTGCTACTTCAAACTCTCTATTGGTTCTATGTTGATCTGCTTGTTGTTTCATACGATTTTGTGCCATAGTTAAATTATCCTTGAGTACTTGCATTACTTATTTATTTTCTTCAAGTTGACTTTTTATTGTAGGTACTTTTGGATCTCCCTGAACGAGTTCCTTCCATCTGGGAGGCGCATAACCATACAATGCTTGAAAATGTGTCATTTTGGTTTGATGTATGATAGGTGGAGTTATACCACCATTCTGCAAGATGTAACCACTGTAACCATATGTTCTACTAGTCAGTGAAAAAACTACGAAGATAGGCTTCCACACATTTGTTAACAACTTTTGTCTGTCCATCTGTTTGGGGATGATAGGCTAAGCTCATGTTAAGAGTAATTCCAATTTGTTTGCAGAATTCCTTCCAAGAATTGCTTGTGAATTTGGCATCTCTGTCACTAACAATGATTTTGGGGAATCCGTGTAATTTGTAAATATTTTTATAGAATACTTCAATGATTTGTTTAGGGGAGTCAGTTTTCTTATTACCCATAAAATGTGCATATTTTGTGAATCGATCCACTACCACGAAGATTTTGTCCTTGTCTTTGGTTACAGGTAACCCTTTGATGATATCGATGGAGATTTCCTCCCACTTCTAGTTTGGAATGTGAAGCGAATGGAGTAGCCCCGGAGTCACGTCATTTTCGCTTTTATTTCTTTGATAGATGTCCCACTCAGCGATGTACTTTTGAATATCTTTATACATCCCTTTCCGGTAAAAGGATTACCTGGCATTGTAGTAAGTTTTGAAAAAACCTACATGTCTGACGGCTGGGGAATCATGAGACTCTTTCAACACCTTGGTTTTAAGCCTAGATGTAGGGCTTAAGTAGATTCTTCCTTTATACTAAAGGATGTCATTTCTCCATTCAAATATTGGACCTTGATTAGAATCATTAACTAGGGTGCATGTGTCTGGATCCTTAGCATATTCTCCTTGGATTTTGTCCAACCAATTTGGAACCGCGGCTAAGATTGCATAAGCCTTGACTTCTTCATCTTTTCGGGAAAGGGCATCAACAACTGCATTTTCCTTCCCTCACTTATGTAGTATCTCCATGTCAAATGTGGCAATTTTTTCTATGCATTTCTGTTGTTTAGTTGACAATGTTTGTTGTTGTAGGAGATATCGAAGACTATTGTGGTCCGTTCTTATCCATATTTTGCTCCCTAGGAGGTATTGTTGCCATTTTGTTAGAGCATGTATAATGGCAAGCATTTCCTTATCATACATGGATTTTAACCCTTCTCTCTTATTGAGCTTTCAACTTTCAAAATCTATTGGATGACCTTGCATCACGACTGCTCCTATCCCGAATCCTGAAGCATCGCACTCAACTACAAAGTGTTTTGTGAAATACGGGGTTGCTAACACTAGTGTTGATGAAATAATGTTTTTTAATGCTTCAAAACATTTTTCTGCCTCATCATTCCATCGAAATGAAATTTTCTTTAGTAAGTTTGTTAGAGGGCCCGTTTTATGGGCGTAATTCTTCACATATCTTCAATAGTACCTTGTTAAGCCTAGAAACCCTCGTAATTTCAAAATGTTATCTAGTTAGGGCCACTCCGTGATTTCCTTGATCTTAATGGGATCGACTTTGACTCCCTCCTTTGATATTATATGGCCAAGATAGTCCACTTCTTCTTTTCCAAAAGTGCATTTTGACATTTTTGCAAAAAATTGATGTTCTTCCAAGATGGTTAGTGCTTGATCTAAGTGTCGGACCTCTCTCCATGTTTTGCTATATATGAGGATATTATCAAAAAATACTAATACGAACTTTCGTAAATATGGCTGGAACAATTTGTTCATTGAGGCTTGGAAAGTGGATGGAGCGTTAGTTAACCCGAAGGGCATTACTTTGAACTCATAATGGCCCTCATGAGTATGAAAAGCAGTTTTGGCTACATCTTCTAATCAATTGAGTTTGGGGTGGTTAGAGAGCGTATAATTTGTACTCTTTCCCTAGCCATTTGAACTTGATGAAGTGCTCTTGATGGTTAGCAGAGTAAGTACCCAATGTTTGCAACCATTGGATTCCCAACACAACGTCTACTCCTCCAAGAGGTACTACAAAGAAGTAAGATTCTAGGTTATAATCTTACATTTGTAATTTAACCTTGCGACATTTTCCCACATTTTCAATTTTCTTGCCGTCTGCTACCATAACCTTCATGTTAGGCATTGGAAAAATGAATATGTTGAATATTTTGGCAAGAATAACATTAATAAAGTTATGTGTACAGTCGGTATCTATGAGAATCAAAACATTGTTGTTTTTTATATGTCCTTTTAGCTTCAGTGTTTGTGGTTGGGCTATCCCTGTAACGGCAGCTAATGAGATCTTTGGTATATCATCTTCTAGTTTTGAATGACAGTCATGCTGCAAGCATACAGTTTTTGGGGGTTTCCCTTTTGTAAACACTTATGCTTAGGATCTCATTTTTCTCCACAATATTTGCATTTTCCTTCCCTCACCCTCTAAGCTTCTAAACTAGGTTTTGCTCCTTTTCTTATATGTGGCAGCGTATATCTTGAAGTCTTTGTATTTGCTGACTGGGGAAGATTCCTCTTGGAATAGTTTTTGTCGAAGCTACTTTGAGTGGATCGTTTAAACTTGTTCTCGACGATCTTGGCCTTACATCTTGCCTTCTCCATGGTAGAATTGTTTTGTAATTCTAACTCATCCTAGATGTACGGTTTTAGTCCATGTATGTATGTTTGCAGGCGTTGGTCATCGGTTAGTTCTGGAACTCGAGTTCCCAAAGCTCCCCATTCACATATGTACTCATCTACATTGCCTTTCAGCTGCAAGCTGGTGATCTTGGCAAAAAACTCTTTCTAGGTTATGCCTGGAAACCTTTTAAGATGATCATTTTTAAAGTTATTCCAATTAAAGGAACAGACTCAGGTCGTCCTCTTCCACCACACGTACAAATTGTAGGCATTTCCCTCCAATTGCATGGCGACATACTTAATCTTCACACTATCGTAAGGTATGTTATGGATGTCAAAGTATTCCTCTGCTTTATTGATCCATGCGATGCATTGTTTTTCGTCACCATCAAATTTGGGTAACTCTAGCTTTTCCCTTATCTGGTATCCGTGTGCTTGGGGAATTGATATTGATGAAATGTTAAAGAAGGGAACTTTATGGGGTGGCGTCGTGTTGTGTTGGCCTGGCGATTTAGGCGTATCTGGAGGTGTATTGAAAGGGTCTAGGTATGGGTTATGGCTAGGTGGGGGAAATGAAGTGTGCGACAGTAGTCTAGCTAAGATAGTGTTAAGAGACTCTTGAGTCTTCTTTTTCTCTGTCATCAATGCACTGATGCCTTGCACTATTCCTACCTTGAGTCCTGTTAATTCATTATTGTTTTTGTCAATGCCCGCCTCGAGTTCTGCATATCTCTTGTTGACTTTTTCGTCTAATTAGTCCAATCTGGCATTGATATCTCCCATTCTGGCAACTACTGGGATTTTGTTCGTGCTGAACCTTTATTTATGTTATTGGTTGTTTGAAGCCAACCAACCATGATTCACGATTTTTTTATATATATTATAATAATAACAATATTATTATAATGTGTATATATATATATTTATAATAATATATTATAAAAAAATTATTTTATTTATTTTTATTTTTTATAATTATGGCTCGTGTCATAGAAATGGGGGCGTGGTGACGACTCAACAACAACAGGCGATGACGATTTAGCAGCAACAAACGAAGGGTCATGTAGCAGGCGACAGTCACTGAGGGCCGGTGTGGTGGTGGCATGTGGAGATGGGTTAGAGCAGGTGCACGTGAATGATAGAAGGCGCAAGTCGCGGTGGATACGGGAAGGATGGGACTGCGAACGAAGTTGCGGCGAGGGAGAGGGAGCCTACCAAAGATGAAAATGGATGTGGGAGGAAGTGGTCGTGAAAATAGACAGGGGCAGTGCGGGGAGATGGACGTGGGTCAGTTGCTCGAGGTATGGGCTAGACAAATGGCGGTTGGTCGGCGACGGTTTGGTGCAGCAGGTGACGAGGCTCTGATACAACTGGAACAAAGAAGAAATAATTAGATAAGATATTAATTAATAATTGTCTGAATAAAGAAATATGAATAATTTACAAGATTTTCCTGAATATATAAGTCTTTATCGGGTTTGTAAGGTGACTCTTCATTAAGTCACAACTATTGACTTTAATATTATTACACTTAATTATTACATTATATTATGTATTTTTATATAACATCCCACATCTGACTACAATGGTGTAAGAGGCAGATGGTCCTACAGTCTTGGCGAATACACGCACATGTTCATCTAGGAAAGACACCCCAAGTCCCCTGTCCTCAATCATGGAAACTAATATCAAATTATTTTTCAGCCTAGGTAGAAACAACACGTCCCTCAAAGTCATGGGACTCATGGACTCTCTCTGAAATGCAATGGTCCCACGCCCAACAACTCTGACAACTGTGCCATCCCCCAACACTACCTCCACATCTATACCTGCCTGTGAAAACTTAGAGAACATCTCTTGAGCACCTATAATGTGGCTCGAAGCTCCGTTGTCAATATACCATGTGCTGGTGGTGGATGCACTAAAAGAATGGCCAGTCAACAAAGAATGCTCCCTATCAATCTCAATGTTTGTACTGGTGATGATGGATACTCTCTTGCTCTCAACATGCCTAGCACAAAGAGAAAATTCTCTCAAATCTAGTTGTAAACTCGTCAACCTCTGTTGTTGTTATTGTCTGCTGCTGCTTCTTCTTCTCTTGTGGGAACTGTCCAGCATAGTGCCCAAACTTCTGACAAGCAAAGCACTTTACAGTGCTCAAGGCCTTCTTCTGTCCACCCTTCTTGAACTTCTTCTTCCCTTTCGTAGTCAAAGCCACATTCTCCTCATCCTCCTTACTAGTAGAAGAGCTCCCCTGCACAAGACCTCTCCGGGTCTCCTCCTGTACGAAGTCATCCCAAAGTCTGTCCCATGAAGGTAAGTGCTTCCTGGCTACTATAGCCTCCATAAAAACAACCCAAGGTTTTGCAACCCCATTCACAGCTGTCCACACTAGCTCAAAGCAAGAAACAACCTCCCCTACTGTTGCAAGCTCATCTTTCACCCGAGATATCCTAGTAAGGTAGGAAGTCACTCCCTCAACTTTGGCCATCTTGATACTCTTCAAGTTTTCCCTCAACACCATTTTTCTGTTTTCATTTGAGCTTTGAAACAAGCTAGTCAAAGCATCCCACATCTGATATGCACGGGTTTTGCTAGAGATATGTGGGATAACATGATCTTTAACTGCATCTAGAATAATCCTTCTAGCTTTTATATCTTTCTTGTTGAAGTCTGCAAGTGCTTGTACATTGGTGGAAGCGGGAACAATGACAGGATTTGCTTGTTTGTTATGAACCACTTCATTCCAAAGTTCATTTTCCTCCAATATAAGCACCAATCTAGCTTTCCATGGGACAAAATTCTCAACCCCATCTAGCCATTTCACTGCAAATTCAAGTTCCAACAAGGTGCTGCCCACCGGCAAAAGAATTCATTGACAGTCTGAAAGTATTTGCTGTATTAATTATGCTCCTTCTCTAGATCAGCTCTGATACCATGTAAATTTTTATCACATTCCCCATCCCGGTTTCAAGCCACCATTTTTCTCATTGTTTAATGCCCAACCCAATTTACTTGTTATTTTCTCGTAAACAATTTTGACTGAAATACATGAAGAATTTTACAACTTTAATGAGCAAAAATAAAAACAAAGTCACACATAAAAATCAGACACTTATTTTTGATCAAATTGACCTAGGCAAAGCGCCAACCTTCGGGGAAAACCTATGAGAGAGAATTTCCTCAGTCAACAGTGCAACAGAAAATGAAAATTTCAGTCACAACTTCTCTCAACCAGAAAAAAAATTTCATCCTCGAAATTCGTGTCACTTCATAAATTAATTCTCAAATTTTTTTGCATGCTAACCACCTCGAAAATCATGCTGCTACAGGACTGTACGAACGCTGTACAGGCTGCCAGCATGGTCCAAAACCTCAAAATTCATGTCCACAAGAACAACAAATTATTGCCTCGAAATTCGTTCCCTATGCCTCTAAATTCATGCCCTTTCTCAGACTAAAAAACATTGTACTAACTAGTAAGTATGACTGCAATAAATGCTCAAATTGCTGCCTCAAAAATCATGCCAAAGACTGCAATACGGATATGTTGGGAATCGTGCCTCTGCTCATCCTCTCTCAAATTCGACTCTCTCTCTCTCTTTGCTCTCCAATGCTCATGGAAAAACTGAATGAGTCTCTCATGCCTTCCCTTGCCTTTTTGGTGTCTAATGAGGAAGCTGAATGGTCATCTAATCCAAGGGCCCACAATGGCTTAGATCAATGGATGAGAAACAATGTGCACTTTATTTCTCTCCAAAATTAATTTCACTCAACTTAAAATTATTTTTTTCCAAAAAGTCACTTTAATCACTTAAGTGAAAATTAAAACTCATCTCAAGTCATTAATTGCAAGGGTCATGCTATTTTCCCCTTCTACGTGACTTAGGCAAAAATCACTAGGGGAACACTTTCCTGGGTACAAAAATCAACAACCCAAATCATTTATGTTATAGCAATAATGATCCAAAGAGGAGTTTTAGAACATTAGGAAATAGTTTAAAATTGTAAATAAATAAGGTTTCATTCATTAAACACCAAGATAGGTGTTGGAATTAGGTTGTTAGTTTTTTTTTCAGTAGTTAAAAGAACCTCTTTATTTATTGCAGTATCATTGTTATATAGTTGTGTCATTCACTTGGACCATGGTTATTAATAAACTTTGTTTTCTTCGTCTTCAACCTTGTTCGTGCGTTGGGCTTTGTTATCATAGATGTATTGTAGCTGGGCTACCATGATGCAACATGCAGCATATGGATTTATCTCTTTATTTTTTTGAGCCAAACATTTAGATGGGATACAACATGGAACATTCTTACAACATGAGCCATTCAGAGCCTTCATTCAGTAGCAGATGCAGAATATTTCCTTGCCATGACTGAGATCTCCTTGTCCATTGAGATGACTTTGGTGATGACATTGTTTCTTCGAGCAAAACAACAGAGATGGTACACAGTTCACAGATGGGCACATCAGAGAGCGACATGCATATGGTGAGATCAAGTATAATGCTTCTTAAGTAGGATTTTTGTTCTCTGATGTATACTAACACCTTTGACTTATTGTGCTATGATGATTATGGTGACCTATGCTTATATGATATGTTTATTAATGCTCAACTTGTGTTGAAAATGATCGAAGAATCTAATGTTGAAGACCATTGCTTATGCCATGCTTTACACAAACTCTAGTCTATATTGCTATACTGGTTCCATGTGTCATTTGTCCCCATCCATCCAATCTCATCCGTGATTAATTTATCGCATGACTTATGACTGAGACTTGTGAGATTGAAGATGATATTCCCCACCTTGACCCCTATTCATGATGGAGTCCATGTTTTTCTGCGTCTCTGGCTATGAAGTATGTGGCTTGGTCAATGTGGCCGGGTTCACTAGATAGTTTTCCTTTAGTCCTCAAAACAAGTGCTCCTACCAACAATGTCTTTAGACACTAAAGCATCGAAAAACATAAAAACTATATCTAAATGATGCAAAAGGCAAATTGCGATTAATAGTGCTTTTAAGTGCTAATGTCTATATATATATGTTATAAAACTAGTCAATGGCCAAAGGATGAGAACTCATACATTGTATTATGTAAGGCTCATTTGTCTCTACAGGACAACAGTGTGAGGCAAACCCATCTGGGCTATGGATGCTCGCTAGAAGCGAGGCTAGGCCTTCGTCATTTTCTGGAGCCCAAAAGGCTTTCCAAGGCACCTAACTTTGTAGGCTGGCTAGCATCTTGTGTTAGAGTTAAATGTCGCAAATTGTTAAATCTTGTTAAAAGGATACTTGCTAGAGCCTAAAGGAAACAACCCAAGTACTTTATCCATTTGTTAGACACCACCATCCCCTATTGCTATCGGTCCTGCATATGTCACTGTGGTTGTGTTTTTTTGTTGTCATTCGAAGAGATCACATGGTCAAAGTCAACTAAAAGTCATATCCCTTTTGCCTAAGCCTTGTTTTGCACCTTCACCCAACATCAGCAAATTGATTAAACTTTATAAGTATGGCATATACAAAAGACTTCCAAAAGATTCAAAGATTGTTCAAAGACACAGGTATAATTTATTGATTATTATTGATTGTCACCATAATTTTGATTAGCATGATTTAAATTGGGTTTTAATATACATCTTGGAGCACTTCTTACCTTGGATGCATGCAGGATCAGATTCGTTCATCATCTCACCTTCAGTTTGGGTATGTTGACCAAGTCAAACATAGTTTCCAATGCAGTGACTACAGAAATCAATAATGTTTATATTTGTTCGAGACATGCCCAGGACCAATGCTGCGGTCTCAGTTCTCAGAGTTTGGTCCCAACTTCCATGATCAATGATTATTACACTTTATTATGGGTCAAATTACATTATTTTAATTTATTACAAATTGCAGATCAGTATGGCGCTCCTAGGGAGCTAAAGCGCTCCAAGGGGTATGAGTAGTCACTAATACCATTCTACCATGTCTTCAGACACTTATGTGAAGTCATTTTCCCCATTTTTCATCCTGAAGAAAGTTATGATAATTTTTATTGTTTTCAAAGGTTGTACCACTAAAGAATGAACTATCAAAATCACTGAAGAAATCAATTTGGCTTGTGTGGTCAAGGAAATGGCAAGGAAATGCTTCCAGATGATTTATTATGGCTCTCCGGACACCTCTACACCGGTTTCATTTAGTTTCATGCTCTGGATTATTTATTTGGCTCTCCTAGGGAAGATGTCCCCCATGGAGCGCCCCTCACCTTGGTCATGTGATTTATTTCATTGATATATCGTATGTCATGATGTTGTATTTGGAGCCTAGGGTGAATTGAGCCCCTAAGGCACCCCCCTGATGTATTATCATGCTATATCCTAGCACTATGATGTGTTACGCCTTACTTAGGGCAAAAATGCGCCCCTCTTGACTTTGTCATGTTGATCCATGTATGTAGAACAAAAGATTAAAAGATCTACATCGTTGATGATGTTATAATCTCAACTGTCAGATGAAAGTTAGTTGTAAAGCGAACACTATTTAAGAGAGGTGCTCCCCTCATTGTAAACCATGACCTCTGGCATTGGAACTTCTGAATAAGGAGACTTTTTCTGGGATCAAATACTTGTCGTTGTGGTTGAATGAATGTGATGATGACTGAAACTATTTCTCTCCCACACTAAGATATCTTGGCATAGTTTCTTGTATCTTCCTGTACCCATTTCAATTTGTAGGCATAGAAGGCGACTTGGAGAGGATGCACATTGGTGGAGACCCACCTTGACATTTTGCTTCGAGTCTGGTTTGACAGGAAGTGATTACTTCTTTATGACTTTTCATTTCTCTACTATTTACTTCTATATTGCAGACCTTGATCTTGATTGTCATACTTATTGGTCTTTCCCTTCGTGTAGTAGGTAGAGAGGACACCTTAGGTCATTGAGAAAATCGTTTCAATCAAGAACTTGTCTGGATCTCTCATTTGATCTATGAGAAAGCAATCCTAATTATCCAGGATAGCATCTACAAATTCCAGGTGAGCATCTCAATCGATTTCTTTCTGTTTAATTTTCCATGCATTGTCCATCAATCAAATTTTATTGAAAACCCTCTTGTAGAAACTAGGAAAAATCATTGGGGCATTTTATACTTATAATATCAAAACTTGGTGATTTGGGTTTTGACGGCTATCATCTAAAACCCAAACCCCAACCTAGGCGTCACCCTTGGACTCCATTTACCCATGTTAACGTGGCACTGATTTCCTAGGCAAATCACCCTCCCTTCCTTGTCAACAATTTTCTGAGTGTATTTTGTTCCAGTCTTGTTTGGATCTCACCTATTGTTACATCTCTCATCCAAGCATTCAATCAAGTGTGTTAAAAGCCCTAATTCACTTATCAAACCCTACCTAGGGAAATTCCCTAATTTCACACCTAAATCCCCCTAAGGTTTTGAGTATGATCATTTGGATTAACACACAAATCCTAGATCTTGTAATTGAATCCATAAGTCACTTGATAAACAACTTGAGTAACATAATCAAAATCCATAACCCATCTTTGCCGAAGTATTCTTCTTTTGGTGACTTCATCCTTAGATCTAGGGTTTATAGCTATTCACCTTACGTATTCTTGTCTAACAGTTTGATCTAGTGTTTTAGCTTTAGGTCTTTCCTTCTAGGATAGGTCCGAGTCCCCTTGTTTGTCACTTGGGCTTTAGTGGCATAAAGTGAAGGATATCTCAACTGACGTGACAACCAATCCATTTTTTGGGGGTTGGGATATTCGTAGTTCAGCTCTTTAGTTGCTCGTTTCCTCTACCGTCCTGAATAGGATACCTTTGTGGGGCAACTACAAGTTGTGTGATAACAGGCATGTTACCCCCCATTTTGACATGGGTGTCTACATGTGAGTTTGTCACACATTCAACAAGGATTACTGGTTGATGGAACTATGGATGGTAGAGGTTCCTTGATGCTAGATTTTTGCTCCATATTGTGATGATGTTCTAGTGTTGATGATGCACTAGAATATTGATTTTCATAATACATTTGGGTTAGTGGCTATGGGATGCGTCTTTTCATGATGATTTGGCTATTGATGTACTCTCATATGGGTGATTATGGATTTGTTTATGAGGGTTTGATGGCACACTTCATTCACATGTGTCACATGGGTCACCCGCTTGAGGAGCACCCAAGTGCTCTTTCCTTCATTTTCCATCTATTGCTCATGCCATATTGATGGAGTGCTCTAGCTCAAAAACGTGTGATGGTGTAACATCCATTTTATGAGATCACTCTAGCTTGTGGAACATGATTTGATCACACAGATGAATTATGATGCATACGCTTTGGAGCACCCTTGTTCTTAGTTGGCTTACATGGATGATATGGTAATATGTGGAGGCTTTTCTAGGCTCATGCTCATATTAATATCCATGGGGCGCCCTCCATCCTAGCACTTGTTTGATGATGTGGCGCCTCTTTTTAGTAGAGAGCTCAAGATCTTTTAAGTTATGAAACATTTTCATACTCATGAATGGTTTTCTCTTAAGAATGTTCTTGCTTCTTTTCCATATGGATGACATCATAATTCTATGGGCTATTTTTATTGGTTGGATATCCTTCTTTATTATCTCTCCTAGCATGTATGGAGGCATGACATGACTTGTAGATGGGGCCATCCCCTTCTTCATGGATTTGGTTAGCTATTGTGGACACTTGTTCTTGAGTTGTATGCTTCTATTATGAATAAGTGGTCTCAGTAGAGGTTGGTTGACTATTGTGGGGACTTTGCTCTTGGATTTATGCTTCTTTCTTAATTGGTGGGATCCTTATTATGTGGATCTAGCTTTTGCGCATGTTTTGATGAGTTAGCATTTGGACATCATTTTGAGGCTTTGGGAGGGGTGTCCTAGCTTCGAGAGCAATTATATTTTGACAAAGTGCCCAAAATTTTGCTAGCCCCATGCCAATTCTAGAACTATTGTTGGCAATTTCAGAACTATCATTTAAAGAGATCCATTGCATTTTGGCCCCATGTATCTTTCGAATCCTTTTCATGAAGAGCGTTCACCTTGGATGAGTCCCTCATGTCATATATTGCCGATTTTGAGGAAGCTCTCCACCTTTTGAGGCTTTATTCATTGGAGCATTACACTTTGGAGTGTTAGAGGGTTTGTTGCATATTTTATAGGGGTCATTTGGCATTTGAGAAGATATAAGGGGGTCGAACCCTAGATCTAGGGTTTGTCCACCTTCATTCATGCTTATTGGACGAATTGGAGTGTTGCATTTGGAGGGCCTTTGGAGGACACTCATTGGGGTTTTACATGTTATTCATCCTCTCTTGATGGAGGCACCCCTCTCATTCATCTTGGAGACTTGTATTTATGGCTTTGACCACCATATTTCATGGATTTTGTTAGAGTAGTTGGAGCATTTTGGTTTGTTTATTCCATCCTAGGCTACATCTAGGGTTTTATTATTATTTTATTATAGAAGGAAGAGGAGCTAAAAGCTATATAAGGCTTTGCTCTCTCCTACAATTTTTATGGTTGGGTTTTGGGAATTCTGACTTTTGGAGCATAATGAATATCTTTCTTGGTGCAATTTGAAGTGTAAAGGTTTCTTCTCTGGATGGTCACACTGAACCATGTGCCTTTTGTGGATGGTGCAATTTGAAGATGTTCCTTTTGTGGAGGGTCACATTGAACCATAATTGAAATTTGCTAATTATCGATGTTATAGCTTGAACTAGCAAGTGTAGTTAAAGCCCCAAAGAATGTGGCTAGCCCAACTTCAACCTAGAGGTGTTACCCACTATCACCTCGATAACCACCTCTCTGCACTTCCAGTTGTCTCTTCTCCAACTTGAGGGGGGATTTCCTAGGATAGGATTGCTAGGCTATGTTAATGGAGGCACAAGGTGATTTGCAGAGTTTGCCTTAACAAAACTTGAGGTCTTCTTGGTTGTACAACTGATGTGAGGGTCATAAAGACTAGTGCTAACCCCAAGGCATATGGATTCAAGAGGAAACAAGACCGGGAAACGAGTTCATGAAAGATTAGGGAAAGTTAGATCCCTTGTGTGCCGACCAACAAACCTTAACATGTTACATCATAATTGTGGAGATTACTAGGAGCTACCATGTAGTGCCAACACAAATGAAATATCCCAAATCCCGATATTTTCTATTTCTAAACAATTATGCGGGTACAACTGGGCTTACAAACTGCCAGGCAAAAATCCCTATTTTATAGGAAAAATTAGGGTTAGGGTTTGTGAGACAGAATGCACACTTACCACTGATAACTGGCTAAACTGCTGTAGATAAAGTCTGCAAGTACTGAGATCTGGATCGGAGAGGAACTGATCTCTGTTGTCTCCGGTGAATGCTCCAGCAATAAGACGCCCAATCAGAGAAAAAGGTGACGCCCTCAAGGAAGGAGGTGCCCGATGGATCCGTCGATTTGCAGGGCTGATAGCCTTGCTGTGCCGGAGAGATTGGTTGGAATATACTGCAGTTCTGAACCCTCTAAGTATGAAAACGTTTTGGTTCTCTGAGGCAGCTGCTCACGCCCCTGGTGGTCTGGAAATGCTGATAACTCCTTCGGATGAGCTCAGATGGAGCTGATAGTCACTGGGTACTGGAGTATGAAGCTGCTGGTGAGAATGATGCCTAAGTTTCGGAAGGAAACTGAGATTTGAAGGCCCAATAGCTGTT
>LPNX010397384.1:231226-294224 GCA_001517045.1 Pseudotsuga menziesii | reverse complement strand
AGCACAACATTGCGAGATAATCGATGCATCCATGCCCTTGCATTTCAATTCAGTATCTAAAAAATATACTAGATCTTCACATGCCTGAATCTTGTTTCCATTTGGCAATTTGACACTTTCACCAGTTTCAACGAGGCAAACATTTAAATTTTCTAAATTGGCAATCGTACTACTGTCATTGTGTTCGTCATCCTTAGTTTGTGATAAAATATACACATTCTCTTGGGCAATTCCTTCAGCTTCATCCCTAATAAAGCTCTGCTTCTCTTTTACAAGCAGAAAGCACTCTTCCCTCGATGCCATTAATGTGTTAACATCACTTTCACCTATCAGGTCATCTCTGTTACTTCCATAATTATTTGTATTGTTGCTAGCTTGCAAAATAGCCAATTCTGTTATTTCTTCACAATTTGATATGGTGCCTGGAACAGCTTCCATGCCATCAACATGGACAACTACAACTTCAGAACTTGAATGCCTATCCAAATTTTGTATACTTGTCTTGTCATCAACAGGAGAGACAGTCTGTAGAATCCCCTTTCTAAATTCATTTTCCTGTAAATTTGAACTAATGTCTTTAAGGAGATCCTCATCCAAATCCTTGGGCTGGATCCCGAACTTGATGGTGTAATAATCTTGAAAGGACAATGCTGCACATACATCATCACCCAAGGCTAGATACTCCTGATATCGAGGCAAGTGTTGAAGTACTGCTAACCTCTGCCAATTTCCAGTCAAGACCCTTCTCATTGTCTTCATGTTCTCACAAGCTGGCAAAGAAAAAACTTTGTTTTGACATGCACTTGCATGTACACGCATGTATCAACATGCACTTTTATTCAATTGCTATGTGCCCACAGCTGGCCAAGATTATGCTCTGATACCACTGAAATATCCCAAATCCCGATATTTTCTATTTCTAAACAATTATGCAGGTACAACTGGGCTTACAAACTGCCAAGCAAAAATCCCTATTTTATAGGAAAAATTAAGGTTAGGGTTTGTGAGACAGAATGCACACTTACCACTGATAACTGGCTGAACTGCTGTAGATAAAGTCTGCAAGTATTGAGATCTGGATCGGAGAGGAACTGATCTCTGTTGTCTCCGGTGAATGCTCCAGCAATAAGACGCCCAATCAGAGAAAAAGGTGACGCCCTCAAGGAAGGAGGTGCCCGATGGATCCGCCGATTTGCAGGGCTGATAGCCTTGCTGTGCCGAAGAGATTGGCTGGAATATACTGCAGTTCTGAACCCTCTAAGTATGAAAACGTTTTGGTTCTCTGAGGCAGCCGCTCACGCCCCTGGTGGTCTGGAAATGCTGATAACTCCTTCGGATGAGCTCAGATGGAGCTGATAGTCACTGGGTACCGGAGTATGAAGCTGCTGGTGAGAATGATGCCTGAGTTTCGGAAGGAAACTGAGATTTGAAGGCCCAATAGTTGTTTAGGGCTTTCTGGTGGAAAACCCCCTCTTACGGCTACACCGTGCCTCTGCAACAATCTCTACCCTGTGCGATATAACTGATGAATGAAATGAAGAACAAGTGGTGAACCAGTATGGCTTACCCAGAATAAGACTAGGACAGATGTTTCACTGCCGAAATCCTATTAGCTGAAGACTCCGTCTCCAACCCCAACTGCTGTGCTGCTATCCAAGTGCTCCCAAAATAATCAATAATCATAAGTGAAGTCTCCTCTTGCTTTCTCCTCTATTTATAAAGTTCAACTGCGCAAAACCCTAATCTTTGACCTAATTAGGTCACTTTATCTTCTAATTTGCCGTTGACTTGCATGCATGCGGAGGGAGACTTAAATAGTGCATGCATCATTAAAATAATGCTGGGATGGCATGCATGTCATTTTTAGGGTTCGCATGCATCTCACTTTTAGGGTTTGCATGCATGTCACTTTTAGGGACATTACAACAAAACAATGATATTAGGGTGAGCCTTATCTAATGGAGTATTCCAAGTTCCTACTCTATAAAGATACATCAGAACAATGTAATATCCATGCATAATTCATCAAAGGAATGGAGGGAAATTCTTTCACAATTCTTCCAATGTGACAAGACATCCCTTCTATGGCCCTAATAATAAGTTCTAGCTATCCCACCTACCATTTTGCAACATAAAGGATAAGAACCAAAAACTACTTACAAATGGAAAAGAAAACCCTTGTACTTAAAAAATGCTCCATACGATATTTACAATAGGCTCCAAGAGAGAAAGATGTCCAAATCCAACCATGCCAAATGAATGAGAAGACCAACCCTTATGCCAAATGAATCCATAGTTTGTGAATTCAAGGAGGAGTAAGTTTTGGAGCTAATGATTCAAGAGCACAAAAAAAACGAAACCAAGTGTAGAGGGAGCTTCACCATCCCAACATAATGGCTCTAGAACAACCGATTCGCTACTTATTGAGATTGGACTACGTTTATTATAGAAGATATCTCAGCTCTACAAATGATAGTCCAGTGAAAAGTGTAGAAATTTGATAAAAAATCAGACTTTTGCCAAACACTTAGTTAAACCCAAATTTCAAACTTTAATTGTCATTAAGTAGAAATACTTCACATGCATAAAACTCAACAACCATGAAGCTGAAACACTAAAAAATAACATAAAACAACATACTGAAAAAACCATCAAACAAAAATTTTGGTCAATATGACACTGGAAAAACCCCCTCTGGGGAAAACCAATCCACGAGAAAACCAATCAATTTACAGCAGCATTTAATGACTGTACCAACACCTCGAGAAATGTGCAACACCTTGATTTGCGTGCCCAGCCAACAGTACAACCGATATAGACTCTACCACAACATCCTCCTCGAAATTTGTGCCCAGGTCCTCGAAAATCGTTCCCAACCAATCCGTACAATGTATGACCTCGAAATGCATGTAGCAAGCAAGTATAGTACGACCCAACAGTACGGTACATCAGTCCATAAATGTCTTGGGATGTGTGCCCAACTCCTTGGGATTTGTGCCCACTTGAGAAAAATACAGCTCCCTCTCTCTCTGAAAATTAACCAAGCCAAAATGCTCACTCTTGCAAATTCTTTCCTTGTCTTTCACCTTCCCCAATGCCTAAATCCAAAGGACAATATTAAATCTTGCCTTTAACCAAGCCAAAATGCCCACTCTTAAAAATGCTTTCCTTGTCTTGGACACTACCCTAGGCTTTCTCTTATAACTTGAAAGTGAATTTTCACCTTCCCCAATCCCTAAATCGAAAGGCCAATATTAAATCTTACCTTTACAAGATCAATGGT
Source organism: Pseudotsuga menziesii (assembly GCA_001517045.1). Classification (NCBI taxonomy): domain Eukaryota; kingdom Viridiplantae; phylum Streptophyta; class Pinopsida; order Pinales; family Pinaceae; genus Pseudotsuga; species Pseudotsuga menziesii. The sequence goes on along the minus strand of LPNX010397384.1, from coordinate 290,941 downwards.
TGAGAAACTTTCCCTCCAAATGCATGCAGCAAGTACAATACGACCCAGCAGTACGGTACATCAATATGCACACTTCGTCCCCGCTGAATAAATGTCTTGGGATGTGTGCCCAGCTCCTTGGAATTCCTTCCCACTTGAGAAAAATACAGGTCCCTCTCTCTGTGAAAATTAACCCAGCCAAAATGCTCACTCTTGAAAATGCTTTCCTTGTCTTGCACACTAACCTAGGCTCTCTCTTATAACTTGAAAGTGACTTTTCACCTTCCCCAATTCCTAAATCCAAAGGCCTAGATTAAATCTTGCCTTTACAAGATCAATGGTTAAGAAACTTCCCTTCAAAAGCAAATACATTTAATTTTAATAAAGTCACCATTTACTTTATGAAATAAGTGCACTTTATCTCATAATCACTTTATAAGATTAAAACAAGGGAATACTTTATAAAAAGTCCCATTACATAAGAGTCACTTTAAATCTTTATAAACCACCATTACAAAGTAAAGTAGCCTGGCTAGTGCATGGTCACTTTCGCATACAAGACAAAAACATGTGGAGTACCTCCAGAGCTAAGTTTGTCCATGATCGAATGTGTTGGCTCAAAACCTTATGTCACTCCAACCACTAACCTTCAGAAGGTACTCATGCAGTGACTCGAATAATCCAAAAGCATGTAAAAGTGTACCAAGAGAACAATTCCTTTATCAAGTTGCAGCAGATGAATTTTAAATGTGAAAGAAGCTTGGAGGATATGCTTATCATCCAAGTGAAACCATATTTTTTCATAAGGAAAAAATAATTTATAGAAATATAGATGCATTGCTTAATATGATCTACCAGATTTGGTGTGGCATTAGAATATATTAGTCTCGAATGAATAATAGACTTCAAAATAATTCTTTTATCAATGTATTGAGGACAAAATGTTTTGAAGGGATTGGCAATGTTATAAATATAAAATAACATATATAAATAGAGAAACATAGAACTTAGTTTGTAATACAAATCTTAAGTAATTATTAAAAGGCACAATCCTAAAGACACAATTGTACGTGAAAGGTCACCATAGGCATATAAAAGCCAATAACTTCATCCATGAAAATCATCGATCAATTATATATATTCTATTGTAATATATATTACATATTTTACTGTATCTGTTTCTCCATTCTACCCCGTATTCGTTTTTGTTTTTATTTCAGTACAACTTGGTTGTTAGGGTTAGGGATTTGGACCCTCTAGAATCTTCTACAAAGAACACACATGACTAGCTCCACAAGTGTGTGTAATAGGAGATAATGTGGAGCTAATGACTGCATTTTTTGTACATAATAGCACGTTTCAAACCTATTGACATGCACTATTAACTGGAGCCATCTATTGTGTTGATGCATCCATTTTCGACCCCAAAATGCGAGTTTTTGGGGCGAAGGAGACATTTTTTTGGCCCTGCTTAGTGGATTTTGGGATCAATCCTGAAAACGGCCCCTACAAGTCCACACCTATGAAGATTCACACAGAAAGTAACAAAGGAGATGACAAATCATTTAGTGATCCATTTCCAATCATTATGCCTGAAAATGGTCATCTGAAATTGCACATAATTTATAATATTAATTTTTAAACTTGATATTTAGTTTTACTAATATTTTAGTTTCATTAAAGTTGATATTTTAGTTTTTACCTTTACTTGTACGTTACTTTCAATAACTTAAATTTTTTACAATAAAAATCAAACTAAGACCTCCATTTCAAGATGTTTTGTGATGAAATTAGATCTAGAAAACCTCACAGAAAAGACAGAAATTGGAATATTTTTCAGCTTTCAGTATTAAAGAAAACAGATCAATGTACCCCTTTACCTGCACCAGTTGAGTTGGAAAATTCATTTACAAAAATATTGCAAAGTCTTCTTCTATTCCACCATCTACCACTGAACTCGAGTTTTGTTCAAATTCTCTTTAGCTAGATGATGAAAATTTTGATGTATTCGAGTGCTGAGTGTAGCTCATATCGTATTTTGGCAAATATAGTCTAATCTATAATAAGATTTTGGATATTTCATAGTATAATTGTGAATGGAAGTTAATGTATATACTATACACAAGTTTTCTATTAAATTGTCATTATGTCTACCATTCTAATTTTTCTTATCATTTCATTCTACTTTTCTTGATAGTTTTCTATTTAAAATAAAACTATTTTTTGAGTTATTTATATTTGTATAGTTTTCAAATACCCTGTTTGCTAAAATTATTGCAAGTAACATTTCCATGTTGCCCCCATTTTGGAAACCTATATATGTATCAAAGTTTCATGCAAGTTCGTGAAATAGATGGCTCTAGTATGCTATGTTCTCCAGGTCTGGAAACCAATCATTCAACACATTTCAAGCTAACTCTCCATCTACCTCTAATTTGCTTGACTGGTATATCTTATTTTTTGTTGTCATCATAAACTTTTGTGCATGGTCACAATCATTTTTTTAATACTTTGAAAGAAATAATCTCTCAACAAATATTGCCCACAGATGAGCATTGATTGATCAATGACCAAGTACTAGAATGCAACCAACAACATTAGCATCGAACAATGATTGTCCGCATAGAAACCAATATAAGACACTTGGCAGGATAATGAAGCAAGAAAGTACTCAAAACTAACCATTCTATTAAGTCAAGTAAAAAGAACTCAGAAATCTGATCCATGCAATATCTGCATAGCATAGGATGCAATGAAACAATGATACCAAGAAAATCAAGGAGTAGAGTTGCAGGCAAACATAGGAGAATCAATGAGACAGCAATGACACAATGTGATAAACAAATCGTGGCTAAGTACAATGAATAAGAAACTCAAGCAAATACATCTCATGTACAACTCAGCTTACATGTGTTTCTCAGTACTTTGACAGGGAACACTTGTAGTAACCATCATACCAAATAGCATATGGATGTCTTATAAAGAATTAACATATAAAATCCAAAAACTAAAATTGAAATCCTAGAAATATTTACAGAGTAGATGGAAAAAAAATCCTCTGCCATCATGCTTAATGAAATTATGTCTATAGCAAAACACATAATTAGTCACACAATAACACCATAACAGTGCAAACAGAAAAAAATAGAACCAAAAAAGCAAGACTCAAATCATCTATATTTCTCCATAACAAGATTAAAGTTTAAGAACATCCCAAAGTTAAGTCACTCACCAGATTCTAATCCAACTCTCCCACTCTCAGTGACCTGTTGATAGTACACTTTCTGCCACGCTGACAAATCACATTTCAAGGTGACTTGAATTTTACTAGGCAAGTATTTCTCCACCTCATCTTTTTTCCTTCTTAGTAGAAATGGCCTTATAACCTGAGCCAAAAGAGACAACATGCATGATTAGAATTTAGAAACATGAAGCAGCAAACCACATAAGAGCTAAGGCTCTAAACTCCATTGGAATCCAGTCATTCTATAACAGTCCCGCCAATAGTTACTAGGTTAAATAGAGAAAAATAGTATATTATGAAAGATTCCCTTTTAGTATTTACCTTCAACATCCTGCAATACAATTACTTACATGATGCAGGCGACGGATGACAAGGAGTTCCTCCTCTTCTGTAAGAGAAACATCGCAGCGGTCTGCAAATGGTGCATTGAACCACTCCTCAAAATTTTGGACTGAGTTAAATATGCTTGGAAGCAAGAAGTTGAGTAAGGCCCACAGTTCCTGAAGACTGTTTTGAATTGGGGTACCAGTCAGCAAGAGCCTCCGGCGAATACGATACCTGTGAAACAACATGAGACATTCTTTAGTAGCACTACATCTCTCATTTCAATTCTCTTCTTCCATATGAGCTCTCAGTGAGTCAGTACTGTATATAACCCTAAATTAGTTCAGCCACCATGGAATATGATAACAGAACCCAACAAATTGGATCAAATGCAAGTTTCAAAAATTCCACTCTAGGTACTTTTTTAAATAAACTTTCTACAGAAAGCATTAAAACCTTGATTATTCTAGCCATTTAGTCAACATAACCTCTCTCACCCAGCAATCACAATTTGCCTAAGCTGCTTTCAGTAGGGACACTCCAGACAAGGTTGAAGTGCAGTGTCTACATCTATACCATTCAAATTCACCTTCTGCAATTCTTAGTATAATAAGATAATTTGGGGCAGCTATTACATTAGTGACCAAGAAGTATAACCAAGTAGAACTGATGATATTCCCTTGAGAATTAAAACTAAAACCCTCCAGTTCTGAAGCCCTTGTGACATGTACATCTGATATATAAGCGTGTGTGTTTTTGTACATGAGCATGTTTTCTTTTACTACTACAACCAGATGCAAAACCATATTGCTTCTACAATGGGAGGGGTAATCTATATGATTGCAACCTGTCTCACTAAAATGTATGCCTTGTTATACTATCATGTAGTTAAATCCTACACGATGCATTTTCAAGAAAAAAAATACTGTTATACAGTTTTATAGACAGAGCATGACACTGGAAAGAAATAATAAGCTGTTGACTACACCGACCAATCCAGAGATAAGACTAAACCTCCCAGAAAATCACTGCCTCACCAGATGTCCAGAGCCTTGAAGCAGCATCTGCATCCCTGTCTGAGGCTAACAGTTACCTCCTTGTGTTTGGGATCAATTTCATGTGTGCATGTGCCATTATTGCAGAGAGGCATATGTGTTAATCGTCATACTCCATGGGTAATTCAGTCTACAACCATTCCTCCAGGTATCCACCAGCAGCTAGTCTTAGTGGGTGCAGATACATTCTGAATCAATCACATTTGATGGGGATGATGTAGCCAGCTGCCAGCCTCAATTCAGTCCTTGGAAGAATGTTGGGTTGTCAACCAAAACATTATACTTCTGTTCATACACATAAATTGTCAAATAGAAATTGTTAACAGGAACCCTATGGGTGTGCTACTGATTCATCATCAGTGCAAAAACAAATAGGACATGCATCTTCATGTCATTTTGTACAGTTATGATAGATCACCTAGTGTGTCTACAGGCCATTATACCTTTGAGCTTTGTTATAGTTTTCAACCACCTGCACCTTCAGAGTAGCCAATGACTCTTCTAACTCCCTCAAGACTTGGTGAGCAAAAACAATGCAAAGTCATTGAAATTTTTAGTCATTTCACAGTTATAATAAAAAGTTTAAGGCATATGTTTGCAGACACAAACCAAAAGCAAAGCTCTTCAAAATGAGCATCAGGTTCCACATCACATTCAAGCCAAATATAAATTTTGTTTATATTTAGAGTCTAGACCTACGTTACCAAATATGTCCCTTTAGATAGCTGAATCCATGGATCAGATCTAGATACAGATTCGCCAGGATCCAACTAGAATTTGGTGTTGAAATAGATCAGACATCCTAAACAGATCTTGTCCATGCACAACAGATCGGGTGCAAATATTGCCTCAATTGTTTCTCCGACAAGACAACAACCATCAATTTTTATACCTTTGTTCTTTCCTTTCAAATGTATTGGCCTTTTGCATTTCGAAATCAAGCAATTAGCTTCAGTGATGGAGTACGCAATTACATGCTGTGGGTTAGTCCTGGTGACAGTGTGTTACCCAAAGTAGGTCCCTGAGAATTAGGGCTGTGAACATAATCACATGGTAGTGGTGTTACTCCATTTTGTTCAGCAGGGGGTAATATATTGACCAGTTGTTCTTGCGATGAGATATGTGGCTTCTCGATAGATCATTGGTCAGAGATCCTTTCAGCATATTCAGATGATCCATGTGCCTTGGATGTGCCAAGCAGAAATGGTGTCAGATGCACTAGTTCTGTGATACCTCTTACCCTCATTGACACTTAGAATGTTTGCTTATATGACAATATGATTTCATGGGATGTTACTTTAACACTTAAAGCTGTTACTCATTACTTAGTCTAACCCTGATGTTATCATCATTCTAACTTAGAAGTGTGTCAATGACAAGGTTAAGTTGTATCCTACTCAACAAGTGAAGTGTTTTCACCCATATCATAACATTTTTCCTAGCCACTTTTAATTCCACTAGCCAATTCATCCATCCTTCTTTTTCCCCTTTGTAAGTGATCTATCATAAGTAATTATCTAAGGTCTCATAACTATTCCCATGTATGAATGCCTCAATAAAGTTAAAATAGTATAGCACTAAAGTCGATGTCATTGAATTAAATTGGAAATATATGGGAGATATTTCCCCATGCAAAAAGCCAAGTTCGCTATGTCCCAGGTTATCAAAGCGAAATTTAAAGTAGAAGGACTACGCCAATGAAAAAGCTAAGATATTGCAAATAAACGAAAAAGTAAAGTGAAAAGGAATCACAAAAAAGAAGCGCAAGGATGGGTGTCCCATGGCAACCCTTCCTTCTAAGGCACACATGTGAAAGAGTTATCCTAAATCCTAGCTCTTGAAAGTTAAGGGTAGACCAATAACACCTACAACATTCAGTTACTAACATGATTAATTTGCAAAGGCCCCTTTCTTTCCATTCAGTTACTAAGAGTGCTCTACTACATTTACATGTTATCACACTTTGCGACATCTTATGATAATGACTAGGTACTTCATATGGAGTGCTACTCTTCGCACACTCATCTTGGAGGTTTACCTTAGCTCTTAGGGTCTTTAGGATGGGTCCATCCCCTTCCTAGATGATGGCGACTCTCTTTCTGTGGCACACATTTGGACCATCCGCTCTACTTCTTGGACCAATCTTCATCACTTTGGATTATTGGCACATGATCTAGAGCATTCTTGAGCACATTGGAACACATTCTTGGAGGGTCGTACCATATGTGTGAGCATTTGGAGGAGTTTCCTTGCATTTTGGAGGGAGTGTTCTAGGATTTGACCCTAGCATGGACCATTTCTATCACTTGGCACATCATTCATGGAGAGAGCTTCCCTTTGTTTGATATTTACCACTCATTTCTTGGACTTGGGACCTAGACACCCTGAAGAACATTATTTGGGCCACAAGTGTGGGTTTCTCGTGGAGTGCTCTAGGTTGTTGCAACATATCATTGTATTTGGATATCATGCGTACCATGTAGAGTGAAGCGCCCCTTCATTAGACCTATTTTGTATCATTTTCATGTATTTGACCATTGACAATGAGGAGTACCTCCCTTGTCTTAGGCTTTTGACTAAAGTTTTCGAGTTATTACTCTAACTTGCTCATTGTTTATGATCTTTTGAACATGTCTAAAAGATGTGATCCTCCCTAGGATAGATCTAGGGTTTTAGCCAATGTTCCCCCAAGGTTTTGGGACGGTGGGGCACGGGAGTGGGGAGACTCACATTCGGGACACATGGGGACCACCCCCAAATTTTAGGGAAATTCGAGGGGGGACAAGGGGATGTCGAGGTCGTAAAAATTCTAAAAATATACAAAATATAATGCCCAACATTAACAATTCATCCCATGCAAATTAGTAAATTACTAAATACTACATTCATCATTTTACAATCATGCAATGTAAATCATAATCTGATTGATTGATGATGCAAACACATCACACAATTCATCATGATTTGGAGGTTTGTCGAAGGTTCGTCGGAGTTTCGTGTGAATATGGCACCAAGTGCACTATAAATTTGAATCAAAATTCAAAATACATAATCAACGAGGCTCTAAATGGCCTAGAGAGTCCAAAAAACAACATGATATGCCTACAAGACTACAAGATCAACATGATCAATAATCAAAGATCAAACTCATCACAAGGGCAGATTTGACTCATTTCAGACTGTTAGTATACCTAGACAGTTGACTGTTAGACTAGGGCAGCAAAAAGTTGAGAACACATCCAACAAAACAGCTCAATGGACACAACTAACAATGGGATGGACAACAACTTCTTCAAGGTGGGATGTAGCCTCCTTAATTAGATTCCAAATCCATTACAAACAATCCAAGAAGAATGCCCAACAAGCTCCAAAACCTCTAACTGCTCAGCCTCCAAGTCTGCTCCAAAACCTCCAAATGCTCACAGTGGTTAATGAAAATAGTGTGAGACAAATAGAGGGTGGGGGGTCTCCTGATAGAACATCGAGTGCAATCCATATCTGACCCAAAATACATAAACAAAGAGGCTCTCAATGGCCTGTAGAGTCCAAAAAATTTCATGCTACAACAAATAACTGTATATCATCAAAATAATTGCATAAATTGGGATCATATTCATCAATGGCACCCTGTTCCCCCATCATCTAGGCTCTAGCCCTTGTCTCTATCTCGAATATCGAAGTTGATCCTCCAAGCGTCAAAATCAGGTAGAAAAAGCTTCTCATGCTTAATAAGAGATTTTACTTCACTGAAGGGCTAGGTTGCACAAAACATGTATGAAACAATATGGAACATGAAACAAATTGACAATGGAACACGATTTCTGTGATAAAAAAATTATATATATAAAATGCCTGTTATTTCTTTTACATTCAGAAATCCCTCTTTTAATGTCTTTGACGGGATTCATATCATGACTTTTTATAAAGTCATGTCTCTTATTAATTATATTTATTATTATTGTTTAAAGTTAGATTTAATTGTTTACTTTATATATATATATATATATATATATATATATTATTTAAGCTTTTATATAATTGTTTTTATGTAGAACATTTCCCTCTTGTTTTAAAATGCTTTGTCCTCTTCTAGAAGATTTTTTCACTTAATAAGGTATTCTTTGATTATTCGCAAACGTGGTCATATCTCTCTGATATTAAGGACGGCTTCTGGTTCTAAAACGAGTCTTCTTAACACCCAGTGCCATCTGAGTAGATTGATGTTGACCCAACAATTTTTGAGACTCGAAACATGAAAAACAATTGTAAACTCGACTCTTGCCAAGTAACTTCAATTCATATGCTACTGGGCTAATCTTTCAGATAATTTGATATGGTCCATAAAACTTGGGGGGCTAATTTATACTTCAATCTTCTACTTCAAACTCTCTTTCTATTCTATGTTGATTTGCTTGCTGCTTTATACGATTTTGTGCCATATTTAAATTATCCTTGAATACTTGCATTACTATATCATATTCTTCAAGTTAACTTTTTACAGTTGGTACTTTCGCATCACCTTGACCGATTTCCTTCCATTTGGGAGGCTCATAACCATACAATGCTTGAAAAGGTGTCATTTTGGCTGACGTATGATAGGTGGAGTTATACCACCATTTTGCAAGATGTAACCGCTGTAACCATTTGATATGCTTGTCAGTGACGAACCTACGAAGATAGGCTTCCAAACATTTGTTAACAACTTCTGTTTGTCCAACTGTTTGGGAACGATAGGCTGAGCTCATGTTAAGAGTGATCCCAATTTGTTTGCAGAATTCCTTTCAAAATTTGCTTGTGAATTTGGCATCTTTGTCACTAACAATGATTTTTGGAAATCCATGTAATTTGTAAATATTTTCACAGAATACTTCAACGACTTGTTTAGCGGACCGAGTCTTCTTAACACCCATAAAATGTGCATATTTTGTTAATAGGTCCACTACTACAAAGATTATTGTCCTTGCCTTCAGATAAGGGAAACCCTTCAATGAAATCCATGGAGATTTCCTCCCACTTCTAGTTTGGAATGTGCAGCAAATGGAGTAGCCCTGATGTCATGACATTTTCACTTTTAGTTCTTTGACATGTGTCACACTCGGCTACATACCTTTGAATGTCTTTATACATTCTCTTCCAATAGAATGATTGCTAGGCATTGTAGTAAGTTTTGAAAAAACCTACATGTCCTGCTGCAGGTGAGTCATGGGACTCCTTGAGAACCTTATCTTTGAATTTGGATGTTGGGCTTAAGTAAATCCTTCGCTTGTACCAAAGGATAGCATTCCTCCATTCGAGCTTGGGATTGCGTTCTGGATTATCTACCAAAGCATAGGTATCTTGATCTTTGGCATATTCACCTCTAATTTCATCCAACCACTCAGGAATTGCAACTGAAATTGCATAAGACTTTGCTTCCTCATCCCTCCATGAAAGGGCATCAACAACTACATTGTCTTTCCCCTTTTTATGTAATATCTCTAAGTCGAAAGTGACAATCTTTTCTATCCATTTTTTTTGTTCGGTCGATAATGCCTTTTGTTGTAAAAGATATTGAAGAGTATTGTGATTGATACATATCAAAATTTTACTTCCCACAACGTATAGTCGCCATTTTGCTAAGGCATGTATAATGGCAAGCATTTCGTTGTCATAAGTGGACTTCAAACTCTCTCTCTTATTGAGCTTCTGGCTTTCGAATGCTAATGGATGACCCTCTTGGATCAAGACTATTGCTATCCCGAGTCCTGAAGCATCACACCCAACCACAAACGGTTTTGTGAAATCCGGTGTTGCAAATACTGGCGTTGATGACATAATGTTTTTGAATGCTTCAAAACATTTTTCGACTTCATCATTCCATCGAAATGATTTTTTCTTTAATAAATTTGTTAAAGGGGCAGTCCTATGGTCGTAATTCTTCACAAATCTTCGATTGTATCCTGTCAAACGTAGAAATCTTCTTAATTTCGAGATGTTATCTGGTTTGGGCCACTCAATGATTGCCCCGATCTTACTTGGATCAACTTTGACTCCCTCCTTCGATATTATATGGCCAAGATGGTCCAATTCTTCTTTCCAAAAATGTGTTATCACCAACCTTGTAGTTGCCTGTGTGAGGTGGATCCAGGATGGATGGTAGAGGGGCAAGCAACTAAGGGGGAGGAACCAAGACTGCCTAGACTCCCAAATGGATGGTTGTCATGCCAATCAAAGCAGCCTTCACTTTATGTTATCTAAGTCCAAGACAACAATAGGGGAGACCCAGATCTACTCCCGACAGGAGAGATTAGACCTAGACACCAGAACAGATCAAATGTCGCTTTGAGGTACGTAAGGTGTAAGGTAAACGAAAACCCTAGCTCTAGAGTTTAGGTACTAGCAACTGATGGAGATGACCACTGTCTTGGGAAACGTAACTGTGACAGGGTGAGCAAAGACAGAGTTGGGACTGTCTAGTACCAATGAGACAGACTCAGTGAAAGATATGAAAGTATCAGGTAACTTGAGTTATCAACGAATGTTGGCAAAGAGAACAGGAGTAAGGTCAATTTAAGGCTAGCGCTAGAGATAGGAGATCAGTGCCTTTCGTGGAATGGGCAGTGGAGTCAGTATCAGCACAACGTTTCAATGAACCCACCTGGGGTATACCCTGATCTATAGACCCATAAAAAGGATTTGGCCCAGAAGATTCAGGTTACAAGAAAATCAGTAGAAGGAGGGCTAACGCCAGGGTTTGGTGAGGCAGATCTACAGATCTAAAGCCACCAGGAGACTATCAACTCAGCATTCGAGGGGAAATGAGATCAGGATGGCCCGATCTACAAACCCAATTCAGAAGACTGCAGGAAAAATCAGATCTGGAAAAGTCAAAATCTGATGAGGGGGGCTAGGAGGATAAAAGTCAGTTTTTCAGATCTAGGGAAACCTGGCAGGAACTAGCTCAACGGTGGGGGATTTTTGGAGTGCTCAAGCCCTGATCTATCAGCCTAGCCTGTCAGATTTCAGAAAAAGTAAACTCCAGAAAAGTCCAGTTTTCAATGAAGGCACTAGGGTTGTTTTCAGTCTAAAACTCAGATCTAGGTCAAACTGCCATGACTCTGGACAGCGTTGAGGGTGATTTGGACTATGTGGGACCCGATCAATCAGTCAATGAAGTCAAAAATCAGAAAAAGTCAAAACCCTAGCAAGTCAAATTTTAGGTGGGGGCGCTATGCAGTTTTTAGGCTAAACATCAGATCTAGGTCAAACCAACAGGAATTTGACCAGCGTTGCAATAGATTCAGTGAAGGGGAGGCCTGATCTATAAAACCCAGCAGTGGTTTCGCCAAAGATCGGACGGTTCCCGAATTTAGTATTTTTTAAGGGTTTTTTAGTATTTTAAGGGTTTTCAGAAAGATGGAAGAAAAACAGGTACAATGGATTCAGATATGTTAAAGAGAAGAGAGTTACCTATTGGATCGTACCTAGAAATGCTTGTAGAAGTCTTACCAATGATGATCCTTGCTATCCCGATCAATTCTGGAAGATCCAAGTGATTTCTATGACGGATGTAAGCCCCAAGCCACCAATACGCCCCCTACCCTGCATGAGCAAACGTCAACAATATCAGATTTGCTAAGACAAGATAAAGAAACCAAATGCTACAAGAAAGTAAAACCAAGCAATCATAGATCACAATGAAACTAATGAAAACCCCCTGATCCAAGACGAAGATAACCGAACGAGTTGAGGTCCCCCTGCAAAAACGCTCTAGCCAAAACACCCTCCTGTAGTCAAGACAATGATAGCAGAAAAATATAGATCTCACATGAATTCCCACAATGCTAGGAAGCAGAATATTATCCAATCACCATTTGAGAACATCAGATGCAAAGCAGATCCAGAAAATATCCACGGAAAAATCTTTCTATTATTCAGATCCAAGAGCCAAAGACCACTTACAAACGAGAAGCTCTCTCTTTTAAATAGAAATGAGAGAACCATAATCATAACCGAATCCTAACCACTTTCAAAACGAGTGGCTAAGATTAAAAGATAAAATGTTCTAATCGATGGTTGAGATGAGCTCAACATACAATACATGGATCAATATAACCATAAAAAGGGTACCCCACTCAACAAGAAATAAATGAAGCACATGGTGGGTCCATGGAGTGTTGACTAACTCCCTCTGGGTTTCCCCATGGCACAATAAAATAATATAATACTTTAATCCTTTGACTTTGTACCACCTTGAGGAAATCGTGAGCCTCCCAAAAGCTCCAGAAAATAATATAAAATGCCCAAAAAATATGTGTGGGCCCAATCAGGTGCTGCAACTGCTGGAGAAGGTGCGAAGGACATCACTCTCATCATCATGACTCATCCTATGTCATTTCCTTGCCTCAATAGCCCAAATCGATTTCTTCAATAGCAATTTAATCATTTTTAATCTACCTCAAGAAACGTGAACCTGGCAAAACAACATCCTTGGGTGCCTGCATTATCAAACTGAGCCCACTAGGCTCTCTGGGATGGGGGTACTAAGGCTCTCTGGGATGGGGGTACTAGGGTACAAACAAGTGGTTGCCCCCCTATGTTCCATACAACGCCCTAGGAGATCCAAATAAAACATCTCCCTACTCAGACACATCATATTGTGAAGCAAAACTGCATCAGAAAGGTAAAATGAGCCCGATCATCTCTGCAAGTGCCCGGAACTGAAAATAAACTGTCTCATTAGACTTACAGAGTCCAAATCCATCTAGGGTGTATACTCATACCCTTTCGAGGTCTCTTCCTGATCATCAACAACATCCAATAAACAATATAATCCCCTGTAAATGACCAGATACCAATAATATAACTCAAACTATCATCCATCTGCTGCAAGTGCTACAAGGCTAAGACATGCTCTACAAATCATTTAAGCAACAATCACAACAAGTAGCAATCATTTCACTGGAGGTACATCAACCAAATAAATATATAGGGCTTTATTTATTATTACTCAGACTAGACTTTCAGGACTATACTCACTTCATAGTTGTAGTCAATTTGCTAGTGAAAGGTGAAGGCTGAAATTGACAAGGCTAGGGAAAATGATGACTTCCTACTTAACATCATGACACTGTGGATATGGGAAGGAAAAACTCACTATAACCATATGCAAGACAAACAGCAACACAAGGAATGGTAGTGCCTCACAAATGGTTGAGTTGTTTAGAGAGTGCCTATTCAACTTAGGCATCATGACTACATCAAGCTTGATCCAATTTCATTAGGATCATCAATTTTATTTCCATGGCCTTTTTGGCCTATATGACCCTGTGGGACTTCACCAGTGCTTAAAAGCACAGCTAATCGCAGCTTTCATCCGGGACATATTCAAATTTACAAGGTCAGCATATATTTAACCATTGTTTTTTGGACCTTTTCTTATACCCTTCAAGGAGTATTTTAGCATTTCATTGCTCTTGCCCTTTTTCACATATGTAAAGAAACACAGTTTTAGCATTTTTAGTTTCCATGGGCGCATATAAACATTTCCAATATAAGTAGTACCTAAGCTTTCAATTTTAGTCAACAACATCTCAAGCGACCAGGGGCAACTCTGCATAGTGCCAAACATCGGGACAACCGACCAGAATGATTTAGGCATACAATCCAACTCACCAAAGGCAAGTTCTGTCACCAACTCAGAGCCGAGACACAATATAAACAAGGAGGTTTGTCCAACAAAGGTTCTAGCGGGGAAAAAGGTCCTCCATGCCATAAGTCAAGAAGTCAGTCGGGTTGAAAACAAAACTAGAAGGTAATGGATGGGTGGAGACAATGAATGATGAAGCCAACACTAGCAAGCCAAAACAATGGTGGGAATGACTACCTCTATTCTCCCGAAGGAGGGTAAAACCAATGAGTATAGATCAGGAACTTTCAAAGTTAGAGTAGGGACATCAATACATAATACAAATACATCCAAGTCCATATAATTATGACTGCCAGATCATGACACCACATGTTAATACATGTCACAAAGATGAGTATAAGAGCAATGATAACCACAACACAATATAAAAAGCCGAGTCATAATCATGCATATATTCCATCTGAACCATCATCTGTCCAATGGGAAAGTACTGATATAAATCTAGGCATCAATAACTGCTCTGTAAATGACTACATTAGTCCTCAAATCTGAGTGTCCTGAGACTCATTCTTGACATGGGAGGGTACGATAGTCCATAAATAAAGTAATGATCCGACAAAACTGCTCATCTCAACATCTCATCCGAAAGAGATCTAGCTGAAAAATGTACTGTATTTGAAAAATAGAATATGGTAGCCCGACTGCTATATATGTGATAACATCTGGCTCCAGCTGGGACAAGTGCTTTGTTGAAAAGAGCGCTTGAGAACCTCAGAATCGCTGGTCCTCGCACTCTGCTTCTCGCATTCCCGATCAATCCATCCAGTGCTGCAACCGCTACCAAAAATGTCACTGACTACCTGTAGCATGTCCAGAGCTATACCAAACTCACAGACCGTCGTCGAAAAAATATGTGGATAATGTATAAAATACTGAAAAGGAAGATGCACGAAACTAAAAAGCAGAAAATAAATCTAATCTATAACCATAACTTTCAATAAAAGTTTGATTTTTATTTTACAGAAATCAAATCTACACTAATAGCTTCAAAGGTGAGCTTTGGGCAAAAATGTGAGATTCTACACTACTGCCGGGAAAGGCTTATTTCATCCTACCTACCCTACTCTAACCAATTTGGACAAGTGTTAGGTAAAATCATAAATCCAATGCAACCACTTGCTGAACAAATCCATTGAGATTTCTTTACAGTTAATGATACAACAAATCAAAGATGGCTTGTAAGTAATGTGAATGAAAATTGAAGCCATTATAACTTGTTGTTTGAAGATCAACGAAAGACATGGATAAAGAGAAATGAAATCATGCCAGGGATGAGATTGATTGTTGCAAACTTATTCTACCCATAGATCGATAGGATCATAAAATTTATGCAAGTTTAGATTTGTTGAAATAAAAGAATACGATACATGATTCATCCCCCCTAGGCCATCATTGTTTCCCTCCTCTTTCTGGTTAGCACAGATTAACCCCATTTGTTGTTTATAAAATGAGAAAACATGGAATTGGTCTTCATAGAGCTTTTAATTCACCCAATCAAAGAAATTAGCAAAGTTGAAAGCATTATGCACCAAGGATGAAAGGAGATAAAATGTTTTACCATTGACCATTTGGCACATTCGAGACTCTGTACCGCATGATACCATAGAGGACTTCAAAAGCTGGGATGGGAGGGTGGATTGACAAATTAAGACTTGATTTGTATCACCTAAAGATGTTAACACCAATCTTGCATGTGATATGGGACATTTGCTAGAGAAATTGGCAAGATTGAAACTAACATCCCAAGAACTAGACTCGCTATGATTAATCTCCTCAACCAAATCACCTTGATCAAAAGTATGACGAGGAATAGTAGCAGCATTATAAGAATCATTCCTTGGAGGCTCTTTATGATTATTTGGACATAGATTCCAGTTCAACAGATGTGACAAAGAAGGCTCTAGGTCAAGCTCGCTTACTAGTATATCATCACCATGTGGTTGTTCTTCTTGAGATTGTTCATTACATTCAACTGAAAATAAATGATCATCATCATTCATTTGATAAGGAAAAATATCACTATGTTCATTTCTATCCTCACAAACTTGGTCTTCAACCACAATATGACCACATGATTGCTCTTCAACGAAAGTTTTATTAATTTCAACCTTTTCTTCTTTTGCAATGATATGATCAAGCTCTGAATCCAGATTCGAATAGGTTGGATACTGACTCAAATTATCATCAATTAGGCAATGACTATGGAATTTCTCTTTTAAAGGCTCTTTAATGACCTCATCAATGGAAGGCTCAACTAAAGATGTTTCTTGGTGGTGCATGCTAGGTTCCCTTCGACGGATCAGATCCAAGATTTGCTCTATGACTGCTTCAGGTAATAATAACAGAGTATCTCGTATGATTTGATTGATATCCATCTTAGTTTCAGCATGAGGTTTTGAAACATTATTCTCGAAGTACTCTGTAACATTCTTATGGATTGCAGGCACGCTTATAATTTGGAACATATCAGGAGAGGAATGGTCCAATTGAGAAAGCACATTGTCAATATATTGATTATCAACGGCACAATCATTGCTAGACTGACACTCTAAAATTTTATCCGTGTTCCTACTCAAACTATCAATTAACAAATCTGTGAACATGTCATACCCAGTGATGGATCCTGGTGCTAAATGATCGAACTATAGTTGAACATCCCCTTACAAGGATTCTCTTAAGGCTCGCATATAAACATCTTCATTGTTAGCACCTCTAGATTCCATGTAATCCCACAAAATATCCAGATGACTCTCAATAGATATATCTTTATTTTCATTGAATTAGGGCATCCTCCTAGTGTAATCATTTGGCATAGGATGAGGTGCCCCTAATATTTCAAAAAATTCAAAAGGAGACTGTTTGTCTTGTTTTTTCACAGATCTGGTTACTTGGTTACTATAAGGATTTGAATGGGGCTGACTTCTACGTTCATGTCGACTTATAGGTTCACTTGGGATGGTTCGGAAATCTCTATTGCATGGGTGAGGAAGTTAGTGGGTGTCATAAAGATTGTGATAACTAGATTCATACCCGTAGTCATGCTCGAGGTTATCCTCATACCCGTAGTCTAACCTCCTTCTATCCCTTTTGTTTATTTGTCTTGTATTTTCAATCATGTTTTTGGTTAATTCCTTCATGTGCCTCAAAAATACATCTGAATTCATTATGATTTATGGTATGTTCTAAGATCTTAAGATTAATACGTTGGGCACGGTCCTCAGTGGAGTGGCTAGGTGAGCCACACAAGTAATTCACCAAAAAGAGATACGTCGTAGGGAAATGTGAGGTATGTTGAACCAAGGTAGGCCTCTACCTCCCCGGCAACCGCGCCAAAATGCCATCACCAACCTTGTAGTTTCCTGTGTGAGGTGGATCCAGGATGGATGGTAGAGGGGCAAGCAACTAAGGGGGTGGAACCAAGACTGCCTAGACTCCCAAATGGATGGTTGTCACGCTAATCAAGGCAACCTTCACTTTATGTTATCTCAGTCCAAGACAACAACGAGGGAGACTTGGATCTACTCCCAACAAGAGAGATCAGACCTAGACACCAGAACAGATCAAATGTGGCTTTGAGGTACATAAGGTGTAAGGTAAATGGAAACCCTAGCTCTAGAGTTTAGGTACTAGCAACTGATGGAGATGACCCCTATCTTGGGAAACGTAACTGTGACAGGGTGAGCAAAGACAGAGTTGGGACTATCTAGTACCAATGAGACAGACTCAGTGAAAGATATGAAAGTATCAGGTAACTTGAGTTATCAAGGAATGTTGGCAAAGAGAACGAGAGTAAGGTCAATTTAGGGCTAGCGCTAAAGATAGGAGACCAGTGCCTTTCGTGCATTGGGCAATGGAGTCAGTATCAACACAATGTTTTAGTGAACCCACCTTGGATATACCCTGATCTATAGACCCAGAAAAGGATTCGGCTAAGAAGATTCAGGTTACAGGAAAATCAACAGAAGGAGGGCTAGCGCTAGGGTTTAGAGACGCAGATCTGCAGATCTAGAGCCATCAGGAGACTATCAGCTCAGCGTTGGAGGGGAAATGAAATCAGGATGGCTCGATCTACAAACCCAAGCCAAAAGAATGCAGGAAAAATCAGATCTGGAAAAGTCAAAATATGATAGGGGGCAAGGAGGATGAAAGTCAATTTTTCAGATCCAGGGCAACCTGGCAGGAACTAGCTCAGCGTTGGGGGTGTTTTAAAGTGCTCAAGCCCTGATCTATCAGCCTAGCATGTCAGATTTCAAAAAAAGTAAACTCCAGCAAAGTCCATTTTTCAGTGAAGGCGCTAGGGTTGTTTTTAGTCTAAAACTTAGATCTAGGTCAAACTGCCATGAATCTGGACATCGTTGAGGGTGATTTGGACTGTGTGCGACCCGATCTATCAGTCAATGAAGTCAGAAATCAGAAAAAGTCAAAACCCTAGCAGGTCAAATTTTCAGTGGGGGCGGTATGCAGTTTTCAGGCTAAAAATCAGATCTAGGTCAAACCAGCAAGAATTTGACCTGCGTTGCAATAGATTCAGTGAAGGGGAGGCCCGCTCTATGAAACCCAGCAGTGGTTTGGCCAAAGATCGGACGGTTCCCAAATTTAGTATTTTTTAAGGGTTTTTTAGTATTATAAGGGTTTTCAGAAAGATGGAAGGAAAACAGGTACAATGGATTCAGATGTGTTAAAGAGAAGAGAGTTACCTATTGGGTCATACTTGGAAATACTTGTAGAAGTCTTAATAGCGATGATCCTTGCTATCCCAATCAATTCTGGAAGATCCAAGTGCTTTCTATGACAGATGTAAGCCCCAAGCCACCAATGCGCCCCTTACCCTGCATGAGCAAACGTCAACAATATCAGATTTGCTAAGACAAGATAAAGAAACCAAATGCTACAAGAAAGTAAAACGAAGTAATCATAGATCACAATGAAACTAATGAAAACCCCTTGATCCAAGACGAAGATAACCGAACGAGTTGAGGTCCCCCTGCAAAAACGCTCCAGCCAAAACACCCTCCTGTAGTCAAGACAATGATAGCAAAAAAAAATAGATCTCACATGAATTTCCACAATGCTAGGAAGCAGAAGACTATCCAATCATCATTTGAGAACATCAGATGCAAAGGAGATCCAGAAAATATCCACGAAAAAATCTTTCTATTATTCAGATCCAAGAGCCAAAGACCACTTAAAAATGAGAAGCTCTCTCCTTTAAATAGAAATGAGAGAACCAAAATCATAACCGAATCCTAACCACTTTCAAAACGATTAAAAGATAAAATGTTCTGATCAATGGTTGAAATGAGCTCAACATACAATACATGGATCAATATAACCATAAAGTACCAAAGTAGACTAAATCACCCATAAAAAGGGTACCCCACACAACAAGAAATAAATGAAACACATGGTGGGTCCATGGAGTGTAGACTAACTCCCTCTGGGTGTCCCCATGGCACAATAAAATAATATAATACTTTAATCCTTTGACTTTGTGCCTCCTTGAGGAAATCGTGCGCCTCCCAAAAGCTCCAAAAAATAATATAAAATGCCCAAAAAATATGTGTGGGCCCAATCGGGTGTTGCAACTGTTGGAGAAGGTGCGGAGGACATCACTCTCATCATCATGACTCATCCCATGTCATTTCCTTTCCGCAGTAGCCCAAATCGATTTCTTCAATAGCCATTTAATCATTTTTTAACTGCCGCGGGAAACGTGAACCTGCCAAAACAACCTTCGAGGGTGCCTAGGTTGTCAAACTGAGCCCACTAGGCTCTCTGGGACGGGGGTACTATGGTACAAACAAGTGGTTGCACCCCTATGTTCCATACAACGCCCTAGGAGATCCAAATAAAACATCTCCCTGCTCAGACACATCATCCTGTGAAGCAAAACTGCATCAGAAAGGTAAAATGAGCCTGATCATCTCTGCAAGTGCCCAAAACTGAAAATAAACCGTCTCATTAGATTCAGAGAGTCCAAATCCATCTAGGGTGTATACTCATACCCTTTCTAGGTCTCTGCCTGATCATCAACAATATCCAATAAACAATATAATCTCCTGTAAATGACCAGATACCAATAATATAACTCAGACTATCATCCATCTGATGCAAGTTCTACAAGGCTAAGACATGCTCTACAAATCATTTAAGCAACAATCACAACAATTAGCAATCATTTCACTGGCAGTACATCAACCAAATACATATATAGGGCTTTATTTATTATTACTCAGACTAGACTTTCAAGACTATACTCACTTCATAGTTGTAGTCAATTTGCTAGTGAAAGGTGAAGGCTGAAATTGACAAGGCTAGGGAATAGGATGACTTCCTACTTAACATCACGACACTTATGGGAAGGAAAAACTCACTATAACCATATGCAAGACAAACAGCGACACAAGGAATGGCAGTGCCTCACAAATGGTTGAGTTGTTTAGAGAGTGCTTATTCAATTTAGGCATCATGACTACATCAAGCTTGATCCAGTTTCATTAGGATCATCAATTTTATTTCCATGGCCTTTTTGGCCTATATGACCCTTTGGGTCTTCAATAGTGCTTAAAACCACAGCTAATCGCAGCTTTCATCTGGGACATATTCAAATTTATAAGGTCAACATATATTTAACCATTGCTTTTTGGACCTTTTCTTATAACCTTCAAGGAGTATTTTAGCATTTCATTGCTCTTGCGCTTTTTCACATAAGTTAAGAAACACAGTTTTAGCATTTTTAGTTTCCATGGGCGCATATAAACATTTCCAATATAAGTAGTACATGAGCTTTCAGTTTTAGTCAACAACATCTCAAGCGACCAGGGGGAGTTTTGCACAGTGCCAAACATTGGGACAACCGATTAGAATGATTTAGGCATACAATCCAACTCACCAAAGGCAAGTTCTATCACCAACTCAGAGTCGAGACACAATATAAACAAGGAGGTTTGTCCAACAAAGGTTCTAGCGGAGGAAAAGGTCGTCCATGCCATAAGTCAAGAAGTCAATCGGGTTGAAAACAAAATTTGAAGGTAATGGATGGGTGGAGACAATAAATGATGAAGCCAACACTAGCAAGCCAAAACAATAGTGGGAATGACTACCTCTATTCTCCTTAAGGAGGGTAAAACCAATGAGTATAGATCAAGAACTTTCAAAGTCAGAGTAGGGACATCAATACATAATACAAATACATCCAAGTCCATATAATTATGACCGCCAAATCATAACACCACATGTTAATACATGTCACAAAGATGAGTATAAGAGCAATGATAACCACAACACAATATAAAAAGCCGAGTCATAATCATGCATATAATCCATCTGAACCATCATCTGTCCAATGGGAAAGTATTGATATAAATCTGGGCATCAATAACTACTCTGTAAATGACTAAATGACTACATCAGTCCTCAAATCTGAGTGTCCTGAGACTTAGTCCTGACATGGGAGAGTACAATAGTCCACAAATAAAGTAATGATCCGACAAAATTGCTCATCTCAGCATCTCATCCGAAAGAGATCTGGCTGAAAAATGTACTGTATCTGAAAAATAGAATATGGTAGCCCAGCCACTATATATGTGATAACAAAATGCATTTTGACATTTTGACCTGATCTAAGTGTCGGATATGCTCTCTCCAAGTAATGCTATATATGAGGATATTATCAAAAAATACTAATACGAACTTTCGCAAATATGGCTGGAACAATTCGTTCATTGCGGCTTGAAAAGTAGCGAGAGCGTTAGTTAATCTAAAGGGCATTACTTTGAACTCATAATGGCTTTCATCAGTACAGAAAGCAGTTTTTGCTACGTCTTCTAGTCTAACCCTGATTTGATAATACCCTAATCTGGAGTCTAGTTTTGAGAAATACGTAGCTCCATGAAGCTCATCCAACATCTCATCGATGAATTGCGTGGGGAATTTATTCTTGATTGTTATCTTGTTCAGTCCTCTGTAATCTATGCACAACCTAAAAGATCCATTCTTTTTCCGAACTAGCACTACTAGAGCTGCATAAGGGCTATGATGTTTGAAATTACTCGACATTTTAACAAATCTTGGGTTAATCTTTCGATCTCTATTTTATGGTGATGTGAATATCTATACGGTTTGATATTGACAAGTTTTGCCTTTGGTTATACTTCAATTATGTGCTTAATCATCCTCTTTGGTGGGAGCTCCATCAAAAGCTCTTGGAACACCTTGTGGTGTTTTTAGATTAGCACTTGTATCTCTGGTGGTTTGTAGCCATCTCCTTCACATGTTAGCAACTCTATCTCTTGGCATTGAATTATGTAAGTAGGTGCTCCTTTTCGAATTAGACTTTCCATCTGATGTGATGTAATCGATTGAGTTTGGGGTGGTTGGAAACCGTACAATTTGTACTTTTTCCCTAGCCAATTGAACATGATGAAGTGATGTTGATGGTTAGCAGAGTAAGTATCGATGTTTGTAACCATTGGATTTCCAATACAACGTCTACTCCTCCAAGAGGTACTACAAAGAAGTCGATTTCTAGGTTATAATCTTGCATTTGTAATTTAACCTTGTGACATTTTCCCACATTTTCAATCTTCTTTCCATCTGCTACCATAACCTTCATATTAGGCACTGGAAAAACAAGTAAGCTCAATATCTTAACGAAATTAACATTAATAAATTTTCAGTGTTTGTGGTTGGGATATCCTTGTAATGGCGGCTAATGATATCTTTGGTGTATCATATTCTAGTTCTGAGTGGCAATCATGCTGATTTCTCGTATCATTCTCACTTGATTTTTCACTTTCCGAGTCCTTTTCTTCTTCGACTTCACAAGCATACAACTTTTGGGGGTTGCTCCTTTGCAAACATTTATGCCTAAGATCACATTTTTCTCCACAATATTTGCACTTTCCTTCCTTCATCCTCTGAGATTATAAATTGGGTTTTTCTCCTTCGCTTAGATGCGGGAGGCGTGTATCTTGAAGTTCTCATATTCGTTGATTGGGGAGGCGACCTATTGGAGTACTTTTTGTCGAAGCTAATATGAGTGGATCTTTTGAATTTGCTCTTGATGATCTTGGCCTTACATCTTTCCTTCTCCATGGTAGAAATGTTATGTAATTCCAGTGTTCCACGGGGACGCGCCTCCCAAGGT
The DNA here is from genome assembly GCA_001517045.1 of Pseudotsuga menziesii. Lineage (NCBI taxonomy): Eukaryota > Viridiplantae > Streptophyta > Pinopsida > Pinales > Pinaceae > Pseudotsuga > Pseudotsuga menziesii. Next base: position 267,503 of record LPNX010397384.1, on the reverse strand, counting down.
CGGGAGCTCGCCCCCTGTGCTTCCCACGCCTCGAGGGCTGGGGTGCTCCATGGGAAACGTTTCCCAGCACCCCCCTTTCTGCAAAACTTGGAGAAACGCAGGTCTAGGAGTTTCTCGGAATGGGGGACTCCCACACGCCCCCTCCTGAAAATGGGGGGCTTCGACAGGCCTCCACTGCCATCGATTTTTTAAATTTTTTTACTTAAAAAAGAAATGGTTCATCTTAAATTTTAGGCTTTTACACTAAACGGTCATTTTAAAACGAAATAGAAACAAATAAAAAGAAACAAACATCGATATGATATGTTTGGCTATAACGATTACATTAAATTACACTAAACTCTTCGGGAACATAAGCATGCTAGTATGCAAATGGTGATGAGATGAGGAATTGATATGTTTATATGTTGGGGTTCATATTTTTATTATTTTTCTTTTTTCTTTTTTATAATTTTAGAAAATGACCCCCTATGTTAGGGACCCTGACGCCTCCCCGACCCCCCTTTCCCCAAAATACCCCAAAATTTTTGGGTGTCTCTACACGTCCCCAATGTGCGTTTCCCCGCTCCCATGCCCCCGCGTCCCGGAAACTTGGTGGAACACTATGTAATTCTAACTCATCCCGAATGTGTAGTTGTAGTCCATCGATTAGTTTTGGAACTCGAGTTGCCAAAGCTTCCCATTCACATGTGTACTCATCTACACTTCCTTTTTGCTACAATCTGGTGATCTTGGCAAAGAAGTCTCTCTTGGTTACGCCTTGAAACTTTTTAAGAATGTTGTTCTTAAAGTTATTCCAACTAAAGGAATAGACCTTGGTTGTAGTCTTCCACCACATGTACCAATTATATGCATTCCCCTACAATTGAATGGTGACATATTTAATCCTCTCACTATCGTAGTGTATGTTATGGATGTCTACTATTCTTCTGCTTTATTGATCCACATGATGCATTGTTTCTCTTCACCATCAAAATTGGGTAATTCTAGTTTTACCCTTATCTAGTACTAGTGTGTTGGGGGAATTGATATTGATGGAATGTTAAAGAAAAGGGACTTCATCGGGTGGTGTCGTGTCTTGTTGTCCTGGTGTTTTAGGCATACTTGGATAAGGTGTATTGAAGGGATCTAGAGGTGGGTTATGGCTATGTGGGGGAACCGTAGTGTGCGGCGGTAAGCTAGCCAAGATATTGTCGAGATACTCTTGAGTTTTCTTTTGATCTTCCTTCAACGCATTGATGCCTTGCTCTATTCCTCGTTGAGTCCTGTGACGGTTGACATTAATGCATTGTTATTTTTGTCGATTTCTGCCTTGAATTCTGCATACTTTTTGTTGACTTTTTCGTCCAATTGGTCTAATCTAGCATTGACATATTTCCTCTTGCTAAATCTCGATTTGTTCTTGTTGGTTGTTTGTGCCCAACCAACCACGATTTAAATTTTAAAATGGTGAGGGAGTTGTTGGGAGGACACAATGGAGGTGTCAAGATGAAGAAACACAATCAAAAAGAAAGTGCGATGTAAACAACGTGAAGGTTGGGGGTAGCAAGCGTGGGGAGTAGCGTGGCATGCGCGAGGTAGGAAGGAAGCGCATGGGTGAGGGAACGACACTGAGTCGTGACACAGGTTTACGAGAGAGACATCGAAGGGAGGACGTGCGTCAGTGAGGGCTGCAGAAAGATGGCGACGACAACAGAGATACAGGCAGTCGACAGAGGATGGATGTACGACGACGACAATGGCAGAGAGACCGACGAATGCGACACAGAGACAAACAACGACAGAGGACAGTGGTGGCGATGGCGACTGGATCATGGATAACGGCCGGTCGACAGGACAAGTGGGCGACCAAACACTCAGATACCAATGAAACAATTTGAAACGTGAAACAAATTGACAATGGAACACGATTTCTCTAATAGAAAATTTATATATAAAAAATGTCTGTTATATCTTTTACATTCGAAAATCCGGCTTTTAATGTCTTTGACGAGATTCATATCATGACTTTTCATAAAGTCATGTCTCTTATTAATTATATTTATTATTATTGTTTATTGTATTATTGTTTTGAGTTAGATTAATTGTTTTCTTTATATATATATATTTACATTTATTATTTAAGTTTTTATATAATTGTTTTTATGTATAACAGTGTACAAGTTTCGGAAACGGGAACACTTGCAAACATGACCGCCCCCCCAAAAAATGGGTACGTTTGGGAAACACGATATATATATTTATAAATATAGTTTTTTTTCAACAATACATTATCTCACAATAACATATGAATGAGAGGTTAATTTGCAGGTAGGTTTTGAAACAATTTAGAGGTTAATTTATTTTCATTTTCCATAAACTAGGGTTTTTTAGATTTCCTATGGGTCACAAGCCGCTCATGGACCCTTTGAGGTTTTCTACAAGTTTCCAAGAAGTTTCCGATTTTCTACGAGTTTCTGATACTTGTACGTAGGCATTTTAGGAGTTTCGTGCAACATAGCTAAAGGGTACATTATTAAGGAGTTCAATCAACTTCAACAATCAAGCATCAAGACCACCAACATCAAGGTACATAGAGATGTTTATGTGCCTGATTAATTCTAATTCTTTGCCCTCATACATGATAGAATCCAGTGGAAGCATTGCCATCCTGAAATCCTCAAAACTATCAAGTCTGTTGAATTTTGAATGGGATCTAAAATTATACATTCTGTATATGAAGTACGATGAGGTTGGAACCACTCTCAAATATCCTGAAACAGTTAATGGTAATGTTAGAAATTTAAGTAAAAGTGGCATTCTCCCTATCTATGAAAGATCAGGAGAACGTCACTTCTACTTTAAGAGTTTAACGTTACCATTTAATATTACAGACTTCAATGTCACTTGTAAAAAACAGGTTGGGTTCATACAAAAATGGTCAATTTTAAAAACAAAATACGTGTCTAGCCACCACACGTGTGCCTCGGGCAGATTTGGATTAACTTGACCGAGGTAATGTGGAACTGGCCAGTTGGACCGGTTTGGTACCTAACTGGCCAAGTCAAGCTCGGACTCTGCCAGTTCAGAACTGAACTGATTTGAAGGCCGGTTTGGAACCCACAGCCAGCAACTTAGTCTAACCGGCCGGTTCCGAGTCAGACTGGTCGAGTTTTAAAACATTGTTTTGAAGGGGTCAATATGTAATATACAAATATATTACAATACCTAAAAAATAAACATACCTGAGGTAGGCTCACACAATAAATACATTTTAAAATAAAAACGGGCCCATAATCTAAAGGATGCCACGCCAAACACTGCAATCATCATGATGCATACTTATACCAACATACATCCTCATAAGCATCACACACACAGTTTATATAATAAACATTGTTTACAAAATACAAAGTATATTATTTGTCTTCATTCATGAATGAGTTGGCTAAAAGACTTTGCTACAAGCATCTCCTACTTAAGTGAATGGCTTCAAGTTTATGCAACACAATAGTCATGTGTTTGTTGCACATGTCCATGCATCCTCCTAAATTCTAATCTTGCCACACAAGACTATTTATTTGCATGAACTAATCTAGGCAACATTTTTGTTGCTAGATACTTCGTTGAAACTTGAAAGTTCATTATGGAAAGAATGGGCCTAGAATGGGCCTCAATCTCACAGCAACAACTTTAAGCTCTGCTATCAATCTACCCATACAATAAGTAAACACTTGATAGATGACTTCCACAAACTTCTACATATAAAATGTCAAGATCATTGATAGTGAAACTGATCGGGTACTATATTATAGTTGACAGAGAACTGTCCAGAAACACGAGACCCTGGTTATGTTGAATGCAGTTTGGCCTCGATAAGGAGCAGGGGGATGTCCATAGATAAAAGCATCAGCCTACTTAGCACAATGCATATATTGATCGGCCTCAGTTCCATGGGGTTAAAAGTCTGCAAATGGTTTGAAAACCATTTTATGTTATTTAACATACTTCACTGCCAGAGGTTTGACAGAGCATACTCTTTATAATCCCAATAATTGACAATGATAAACATAACTGCACTAAGTTATGAACACTTTCTTCCCTCAGTCAATGTAAAATTTGCAGCCCCTTAGCAAAAAGTCATAAAAAATGATGCTGAACTATGCGTGTGACAAAATTCAGCTTTCACAGAACATCATATTGCATCTTGAAAATAAACAAAGATGCATCATTTAGAGTGAAGCCTAAGGGATACATAAAAATATAAAAACCAAGATAGCATATTGAACTTACACATACCCAGATACTAAAGTCCGTGCAAGAGCACACTCATGGTTCTTTAGGCGGTGTCCCTCATCAACAATCATGTAGTGCCAGTGTATTTTTTTCAAATATGCTTTATCCCGCATGATTAGGTCATAATGAGTAATTAGCACATTAAATTTCCCATCCTGTCCAGATTCTTCTCTCAAAGCCTTACGTTCATCCGGACGACCATCGTAGAGAATAAAAGGAATGCTGTAGAGCAACAAATATATTAGATATGGAACAAGATTATCTATCATGCAAACATGTGTCAAAATACAAAGCAGGTAAAAAGAGAAAAAAATAAAACACAAAGATATGGCTTAAATATTAGCATTATGGTGTAACATACTATAGAAATCATTGCTCATTTATGAATAGTATATTGTACATTAAAGCAGATTATTTATGAACTACTAGTAATTCTACTACTGTGCAAAAAAGGTGAACAGCCAAAAATTGGCAAATGATTTCTTGAAAGACCGACTTCAATAGGACACACCACCAATCTCATAGGAAAAAAAAGGTCATATTTTCATGGTTATGATTGGTTTTTTAACTGTTGATAGGAAACAAATACATAACCTTTGATCCTAATCATAAAATCATTCCTGTGAATATAATGTTTAGGAACATGTATCCTTCTCAAACAATTCACATGTCCACTGCATGCTCCAACCACTGAAAATAATATTGTTGGCCTCTCATTCAACATTAACAAGGCTCTCTCCTAGTTGTACGGCATCTATATGACAATGGAGGTTCCATTGAGTTTCAGTTTCAATATGGACTTGTTTCATTATTTTGGCATCACAACAGTTTAGTCAAATATTTGTAACTTAATCCTAATGGAAATAATTTAGAAATATAAACATCTAACATCCATAAGTTCAGAAATTATTTCAATCTACTTTCTGTTAACCTCATTCAAATTTTAAATGGAACATAATTATTGTAAGTTTTTCAGTGAAATCTCCCAATCCTAATTTTCCAAGTCTTGTGTCAAGTTTTAGTGTTCACCCAAGGTTTCAATCTGCTTAGAATGAGTGTTTTTCATCACATTTAATATAACTGGAAAATATAAAAAGAAATTGTTATCACTCCATGAAATTCCTCTAGGTTGTAGCTCGAGGATGCCTGGTAACTTACAATGTTTTTTTTTGGGTTTTCAGATATCGGTCAAGTCAGTCGACCTATGTAACCTTTCCACTCTTGAGGCATGCATAAAACTCACTCGTTTACAAGGCTTTTAGTTGCAATTTGCTCAGAAGTTCGACAATAAGGTGCAGGGATGGAGAACTCAACAAGTTGACAGCCTTACACACATAACACATGCATATAAATGGTTAAATCCTGCTGAGGATGGTATTTATAGATCAAATATCACTAATAAACCAATAGGATGACAGCTATCGGCTCTTTAATAAATCTAAAAATGACCTAAATGCACATTCAGGCATAAACACAGTAAAGAAAGAGATGATGGCTGAACAGATCACAACAAAAGAGCTTATATCATGAATAAGTAAAATAAGAAGCTTGAAAGCATTATTGGCTCATAAATCCCCGAAGTTGAACCTTTATTATAATATCAATCATGGGCTTTATAGCCTCTTCTACAAAAGTGACAGATCCTGAAAATCCGATCTGTTTACACAAAAAATACTTGAAAGTGGTAGTTTTCTCAGCTTAGGGCTTCAAACTCTTGCTAACTATTTGTCTATCTATTCTGAAGATCTAGTTCACTAAGCAAATTTTTAATAACTGAAGTGGTCGCTGATAATCACCACTGCTGGTTCACTACGAAATTGCCACGAACAGCCAGTGTCTCGGCGTTTAACTGAAGTGTTTGATAGTGATCACAGGTGCTCTTTCTTGTTTAATCCGCTGGATTCTTCTACCTTGTCGCCGCGGTCGCCAATCGGAAGTTCTGACCTCTAACCCGTCGACACCTTAGACCAGAACGCTGCCGCAATGTCGACGCCTCAAATGATTAACGTCGCGACTGTTTATGCATCGATGCTTTCCATCACTAGCTTGTCAACGATCGGAAGCTGGAACAACTAATGCATCGAAACCTCAAAGAAGAATGATGTCGTAGTGTTGGAGGTTCCAACTACTAATCTTCTCAGTGTCGGCGATCAAAAGCTCTGTCTTCTAGCCCGTCGGCCCCTTAGACCGAAATGTTGTCGCTGTTTCGGAGGTGAAATGAACTAATCTTATCGCTATCGAAAGTCTTTTGACGAAGGAATCAGAGCTTTAGTTCTCTGTGCCACCGACAATGCGGATGGGCTTAGTTTTAAATTCGTCGATCTGTAGTTCTTAGTTCTCCTAATCGCCGATGATTTCCTATTGTTGCGCTATCAAAATGATTATTGATTGATCGAAAGCCTTGTTTGTTTGTCTTCCGCCCTTTCGGATCCTTAGTGGACTAACTCGCCAATCTGTAGCCCTTAGTTCTTCCGATCGCCGATGATTTTCTGTTGATTGATCAGAAGCCGTAGTCTGTATATCTTCCGTCGTTTCGGCTCCTTAGTGAACTAACTTGCCGACGGTTTATGTTTTCAGGCTCCGACGCGTAGTCCCTTTTGTCTTACTTTTTCAAAACTTTATATATTTTTAACTGTCGGCGATTTTGCTTTATCGCTATCAAAGGTCAGTAGGAGATGTATCGGAATTTTAGTTCTCTATGTCGCCGCAGTGTCGGAGCTCTAAACCACGAGCTTCGCGATTGGAAATCGGAAGCTCTGTCCTCTATCTCATCGGGGCCTTAGACAGGAACGCTGCCGCAATGTCAGCTGTTCAACTCACTAATTTCCAAGTCGGAACTTTAAACCATTAGATTCTCCGTAACGTCGACGCCATGGAGGACTAAACCTCCAATCGCTATTAAAAAATGTTCTGATGGTAGTTAAAAGATTTAGCAATATGCCTAACCGCCGAAAAGGTTTTCCATTTGTTATTTATCTTCCAACATTCAGTGGCTAATGAGATGTTTTGATCCTCGCCCAAGCCACCGAACGCTATAGCTTTGTGAAATTTTCATCAAAAACAGAGGCTTTCAAACTGTTAGTGACATTCATATCCCTCATTGCGTGAATAAAATTCTTTATACGAAAATAAATTTATTTTGGGAGATAACATCTAGCTCCTACTTGGGGATGGGAACCTCCCTATGAGGTCCCAAGAACCCCAGACCAAAATGTCTTTCCCTCAAAGCAACTAAGTAACTTATCACTAGATTTTATTGTTCCATTGGGCATGGAATCTTATTCTGAAAGCAAAACAACCTACTATCTACTAATTTACAATCACAAGGCCTCAAAGCCTCCAAAATATAGCTTCAAGAACCGCCCATTTACTGGGCCATCAAATACCTCTCCACCTTCCAAACTCTGCGATTTGAAGATGTTATTCTTATGTACCTAGGCTATCACAAAAGGGCCAATCCACAAAGAGTCGAATTTTCCATGTTTCCCTTTGTCCTGTCTGACAGCATCCCACTTGAGGACCCAATCTCCGACCTGGAAGTTGTTTGCCTTTGCTCTTTTGTCAAACATGCCCTTTATCCTCTGTTGATGAGCTTCTGATTTTCCTACAACTTGCTCCCTGATCTGCTGTAACTCCACCAAATCCATCATCCTTCTCATCATATCATTTGGTTCATCCTCCTCTTCCTGAAAGAACTTTGCCATTGGAAGGATGAGCTGGATAGGAAAGATGGCCGCAGTGCCATAAACTAGTTTGAATGGAGAAGTCCCTATGGATCTTTTGTCTGTCACCCTATCGGCCCATAAAGAAAACTTAAGCTTTGAATCCCAGCTTTTTTTATTTGTCTCTAGCAATTTCCTGATGATTCTGACTAAGCTTTTGTTGGATGACTCAACCAAGCCATTGCCTTGTGGGTGATAGGATGTGGAGTGCACCAGTTGAATACCCATTGATTAACACAATTTAACTAATGCCCCAGCCTTAAAAGCTGGTGCATTATCAATTACTAACCTTACTGGGCAACCAAACCTGCTGAAGATGTTCTCATATAAGAATCTCATGATGACTTGATGAGTGGCATTTCTGGTGGGTACTGCTTCTATCCATTTGGTAAAGTAGTCAGTGGCTACTAAGATCCATTTATGTTGTCCACTGGAAGATGGATTTATTTCACCGATGAAATCCAGACCCCATTGCTGGAAAGGCCCATTCACTGTAATAGGCCTAATGGGCAAGGATTTGAGTTGCTACTTCCCTATAAATCTTTGACACTGGTCACAGGCCCTTACAAAAGTGCATACATCAGCAAAGAGGACTGGCCAGTAGTATCCTGCTCTTAATATCTTGTGGGTTGTGGTTTTCCAGTAGTGGTGGCCTCCACATGCACTGGAATGAAAGTGATGCATGACCTGCTCTGCTTCCTCTTTATCTAGACACCTTAACAAAATTCCAGACTGATCCCTCCAATACATCAATTTGTCAATTATGCAAAACTTAACAGATTTCAACTTAAGAGCTCGTGCTTGGTTAGGAGTGAGATCAGGAGAAACTTCTAATTTTAGCAAAAATTGAATGATACCTGAGTACCACTCACATGAAGATATGTTCTCAGCCACTGATGGACTGTTATTCTGATCTTGATTTACTTCTGTTTCAGCTGCTACCATAGTCTACACCTTTGCTGATCTGACACATGTGAAATTTATTCCCATCAATTCACAGTTTTATTTGGCCATGAGTTTGGCCAGACCTAATCCCTTTACCAACTTGGTGGGTTTCACCTCTACATCAAACTCAATGAGTTTGGCAATCCATTTATCTCTCTTCCCATCAATGTTAGGCTGAGTCAAAACATCCTTCACAGCAGCTGAAGGGACATATGCAATGACCTGTGCATGGAGAATGTAGATTCTGAAAGTCTTCAAAGATTTTAAGAGAGCATAAGCCTGCTTCTCAATTGGGGCATACTTCAGCTCAACATCTCTCAGGGCTCTGCTGAAGAAAGCAATTGGATGATCAAGACCTTCATCATTCTTTTGTAATAGTACAACTGCCACTGTGCCATAAGATGCAAAAGAGAAAATGTAAAAACACTTGGTGTAGTCGAGACTAATCAGGGTTGGGGCCCCCATGATGGCTTTCTTAATGTTTTCAAAAGAATTTCTTGCCTAGTCAGTCCACTTTATTTCTGCATCCTTTTTTTAGCATGGTTGTTATGTGCTTTACTAGCTCGGAGAAATTTGGAATGAATCTCCTGACAAAGTTTATCTTGCCTAAAAAGGATTGAATGTCTCTTTTTGACCTTGGTATTGACAGCTGCTGAATTGCCTCCACTCTTACCGGATCAATCTTTACACCTTCAGCTAAGACTATGTGGCCTAGGAGCTTTCCTTCATTGAGTGCAAACTGGGACTTCTTGGGGTTCAGTGATATTCCATACCTTCTGCACTTTAGAAATACCTTCCTTAAATGCTGCAAGTGGTCATGATGGCTATGAGAGTAAACCGTTAAGTCATCCAAATATATCAACACGAATTTATCTTTTAGCCCTACAAAAGCTGGGTCCATAGCTCTCTGAAAAGTAGCTCCAGCATTCATTAGCCCAAATGGCATTTTAGCATACATGAAGGTGCCCCAGTGGGTGGTAAAGGCAGTCTTCTCTTGGTCATTTGGGTGCACAATAACTTGGTTGTATCCAGAGAACCCATCAAGGAAGGACATGACCCCCACCCTCGAGACTTTTTGCAGCAGATGTTCCATCTTGGGCAGTGGATAGTTGTCTTTTTTGGAACACTTGTTCAAGTTTCTAAAGTCCACACACAACCTGATTTCTCCATTTTTCTTTCTTACCACTACCAGATTTGCAATTCACTTGGAATACCTGAGGAAAATTATGATCTTGGCTTTAGGGAGTTTGTGGATCTCTTTTTCAATCACTGGTAATAGGAGAGGGCTGATGGGTCTTAGCTTCTGTTTGAAAGGAATCGTGTCCTTCTCCAAAGGAATTCTGTGCTGGATGATATTGGTGTCATAAGTTTTTAGGTCACTATACTCCCAGGCAAAAACATCATCAAACTCTTTTATCAAGCTGCAAAATTTAGACTTCTAATCAGCATTCAACCCAGTGGAAAGATTTATCAGTTTAGGATGGCTTTGGCTGCCTATGTTTTGCTCTTGGATAGCACGGTCTAGCTCTTTTTTGGTAGGCTCAAGAGGGATGTCATTGTGATCAAACAGTTCTTCCAGTGGTACTAGACCTCGGGGTATGTAGTTGCTGGGCAATTGGACAATATTGTGCTCAGTCACTTTATCTTTTAACTTGAGCTGCTTGGATTCCTCCATGTTAAGGTTTTCCTGGTCTATGTGTATGTCAGAGAATTCATCTACTAACTGAAGGAATTTACTAAGCTCCTCATCATTTTCAAACACCCTCCAAAATTTTACATTGTTTGGCAGAGAGGGTCTGTACTTGACCTGAACATCATAGCTGAGCTTAAGGGGTAAAGGAGGAACGAACAGACTTGCAGAGACGGCCAGGGAATCAGCCAGGTGATTCAAATCCCTAAGAATATATGACAGTTCAAAAAACATAAAAGAGTCTCTAAGTTTCCATACCTCGTCCCTATAGCCCTTCAATCTGATATTTTTTGTCTGATAAGTGTTGTTGACCTGCTGTATGATGAGGTCTGCGTCTCCAAAAATCTTCACACACATGATCCCCATCTCCTTGGCAACTTTAACTCCTAGCAGCAAGGCTTCATATTCTACTACGTTGTTTGTGGTTTTGAAATCAAGCTTATAAGACATGTGAATATTTTCCTTAGATGGGGAGATCAAGACTACACCCGCGCCTGCTAAGTTTTGAGCGCTGGCCCCATCAAAATACATGGTCCAGATCGTTGTTGTGACTTCTTCAGGCTGCGGACAAGTGGGCCAAGTGAGCTAAACTGATGTCTGTTGATTATCATCTATTTGCAAAATGCAAGACCCAAAATCGGTGTCCACCGCGTAGATGGGGTGATTTAGTGAGTGGCTCTACTTGCTTATAATATATGCTAGCTGATTTTCCCTATACAACCTCTTAGTCTCCCCTCCAAACATGGGAATGGTGGCATACGTGAGATCCATCTGAAAGGTGTCGCCTAGTCTTTTGCTCCATGACCGAGATAGCAAGAGGCCGAATTTTGGAGGAGTATCAGCCACTACAATGTCCATCATTACGCTTTTCGAAGGTAGCTGAGTTAAATTTACAGCAAGCTCTTTGATGAGGCCAAAGCACTTGACCTTCCTGGAGTCAAAGGAGAATAAATCATGGTAGGGCTTGGTGATGCTAAGGCCAATCTCGTCCATCACAGCCTTTGGCATTAGGTTATGAGAGGCTCCTAAATCAAGCAGACAGTGATGGAGGATTTTATCATGGATGTTCAAGGATATATAGAATGGTGGGCAAGAGTCCTTTACGTCTTCGATCATGGGGCCCAAGGATACAACAAGCTTGTCATCTTGCAGGTTCACAAAGTCCGTGTCAATGTGCACCTTCGGCTGAAGGGAATTCAGAATGGAGGTTTTGAATGCATCATTCTTTATTATAGCTCGATTAAAGGGAAAGGGATTTTCAATTTTTGAATTTCAGACTCGAGGTTGAAGGAATAATGTAGCCTATCTGGAAACCTTACCTCAGGAGCTGTAGGTTTGAGTTGGACTTGATCAGGTGTGGCTGAAGGTGCTAGTTTATGCAATGCTTTGGATGGGACAACCACTTTCTTTGGTAAAACAACAACCTTTCTAGCAAGTGCAGCAAGTTGCTAGACAGGTACAACATTCTTCTTGAGAGGAGCAACCAACCTAGACCTCAGTTGGTAACCTCCTTGACCATCATCCTGATAGACAGTCTCTTCAGTGATCTGCTCATCAATCAGGGCTTCCTCATATTCTGCCTGTGTCAGAAAAGAATAGTCCACCTCATCCTCCATGCAGTGGATATTGTCTTCAGCTTCTCCTTCTTCTTCAATGAATTCTGGCTCTTCTTCTAATACAACATTTTGAAATGGAGCTCTTATCCTCTGGTCTTCCCCTTGATTTCTCTCCCTTCTGAGAATCTGAACTGGGGGGTTTCCTCTTCTATAAGGAACAAAATTTGGGTTTCGAGGAGCAAAGTCACTTGGCCCTTTACCCCTCGTAGGTAAATGTCCTTGGCCCTTCAATTTAGACATTTCAGCAGTCAGGTTATCTAATAGTTTGGTCATTTTGTCAATCTTGTTCTCTGATGCCGAAGTCCCACTATAGTCTGTTGGTTGCTTTTTCCTGTCTATCTTCCCTTTGACCTTCTGAGATGCCAGAATGTTTGACTCTACTTCTAGGGCAGCATCCTACATGAGTGATAAGGAAACATACCTCCTTTCTCTGAGAAGTAAGCAGAAGTCAGAGTCAAAGGCATTCGCATAAGTTATCCTAGCTGAGGTATCAATGGGCTTAATTTCGGTAGGGATCTTGCTGTACATATTGTTGAATCTCTTGGTAAAGTTGGAGACAGACTCCCCATTTTCTCTTTTCAGGTTGCTGAATTCTGTGATATAGTAGAGGTGGTCCCTCCTTTCTCCCCAATGCTTTAGGAAAATGTCATCTAGGGCCTCTATGCCTGCCACTGATCCAGCAGGCAGTTCCTTGAACCACTTCCTAGCCTGGCCATCTAGGCTTTGCACAAACACCCTAGTCCATACATCTTCTTGTTCTATGTAAAAAACTTCAGCATAGCTGTAAAAAGCCTCTAGATGTTCTTCAGCAGTGAAATCCCCTTCCGCTGTAAACTTAGGCATATACTTGAGATAATCCCTAGTAGGCATGGCTACGAGAGGATTTGGCAAAATTAAGGGCGCATACCTAGCTACCAGGATCCTTTCCATCTTGGTCGATTGAGGGGCAGCCATATTGGAAATGGGTATGGACAGGGTTGTGGAAGGCAACACTGATGAAGCTACTTGCTAAGAAGGCGGTGGTATACTTATCCTAGTGGAGTCACTAGGGATTGGATCTTCACAAGCAGCAGTGCTTGAAGATGCCCAACCCCCAGATTTTTCTGATCTATCTAAAAATTCCTGGGAATTAAAAGTTCCAGCAGAAGAAATAATAGCAGAAAGATTTGGTGAAATACCTAATGTAGTATTTTGTGCAGTACTGCTGGTCTGTCTTAGTAAAGCCCTAGCTTTCCTCAAAATTTCTTCTGGATCTGAAACTGGTGTTGCTGGTGGCCCCTTTGGGTTTGCTCTCGTACTTGGTCTTCTTGAAGCCACCTTATATCAATGGTGTAATGTCCTCTTCCTTTTAGGCCCTGAGGCCCATACCGCTAACCTATGTGATTCCGATGGGTTCGAGCGGTTACTGATAGCTAGGGAATCAGATCAGGACTGATGCCATCCATAGAATATCTACGGCATCCTCACTTGGTCAAGAAGGGCCACCTGGGCCAAAGGCCACCTTCATGCATGACCATGCTCTCTTCCATGCTCCATGCTTGACCATGCTCTTTGCATGCAAGTCAACGGCAAATTAGAAGATAAAGTGACCTAATTAGGTCAAAGATTAGGTTTTGCGCAGTTGAACTTTATAAATAGAGGGTAAAGCAAGAGGAGACCTCACTTTTGGATTATTATTATTTTGGGAGCTCTTGGATAGCAGCACAGCGTGCAGCACAGCAGTTGGGGTTGGAGACGGAGTCTTCATCTAACAGGATTTCGGCAGTGAAACATCTGTCCTAGTCTTATTCCGGGTAAGCCATACAGGTTCACCACTTGTTCTTCATTCATTCATCAGTATAGCAGACGGACAAGCTCAGAAATTTTTAGCCCGAACGAACCTCTCCTCCTACAAAAACGTCACCTTCAGTCTGGAGGGTTTTTACGGTGCTGTGGGGCGGTGACACGAGAGGAAAAGAGCATTATTAGACCACCCATCCGGATCCTTATGCATGCAGTTATCTCTGGAGTCATTATCAGCCAGAATATTAGTGGTAAGTGTTAATTTCTCTCTGCAAACCTCTAACCCTAATTCAGCTATATTTTAGGGCATTTTTGCATGGCGAGTTTGCATGCACAGTTATTTTGCAAATTTGTATGAGATTGAGTTTGCGAGTCAGCACTATCATAGAACATTAGAGAATATCAGTATTTGGTATATTTCAGTGGTATCAGAACATAATCTTGGCCAGCTGTGGGCACATAGCAATTGAATAAAAGTGCATGTTGATACATGTGTGTACATGCAAGTGCATGTCAGAATGAAGGTTTTTCTCTGCCAGCTTGTGAGAACATGAGGACAATGAGAAGGATCTTGACTGGAAATGGGCAGAGGTTAGCAGTACTTCAATACTTGCCTCGATATCAAGAGTATCTAGCCTTGGGTGATGAGGTATGTGCAGCATTGTCCTTTCAAGATTATTACACCATCCAGTTCGGGAGCCAGCCTAAGGATTTGGATGAGGATCTCCTTAAAGACATAGTTGGGGGAGGGAAGAAAGACATGAAGTACAGGTTGTTGGTGAGATTCATTTGGAGTCAAAAATTCATGATGTGCAAGGTAATGAGCACAGCAGTCGAGACAGTGATAGTCACGATGAAAAAACAGATTACAAAACACGGCGCCCTGTGCTGGTTGGTACAACTAGTGTTGAACCTGCACCAGGAGTTGATACAGAAGGTCTTGAAGTTGCAACAGAGTGTCTCGTGGATGCGTTCAGGCTTGGCACAAGGTCTGGAGATGAGCAAGTGCAACCTCATTTATTGGTTGACCTTTTCACCTCAGCTGGATTGAATCCATGCAGAGAGCAAGAGTCAACAAAACCAGACCAAGCAGTATCTTCTCTTACATTTCCATCTGAACACATTTCTCCAGGGCCTATCAATAATGACGGAACTCCTAGATCTGTGGATGAAGCTGTTTCTGTGGAACCTAGAGTGCAAGAAACAAGAGCCGTTTCTTGAGACGAATTATTTGAGCAGTTTCAGGAAGGTTTGGAAAATGCGGGCTTCTTTGCAAATATACCTGTTGGTTCTCCTGATTATGTTGAACAGTTGAACAATGCTAGATGTGTACTCAAAGACACTATCGAGGAAATGGAAAAAGCGGGACCTTCTTCGGGAGCAGAACATAAAATCCTTGGTGAAGCATTCAAAGTCCAAGGCAATGCAGCCATGTCTTCAAAACGATATTTTGAGGCTATTGATCTGTATAAATTGGCTATATCGCTGTCTGGGGATAACGCTGTATACTATTGTAACAGGGCAGCTGCTCATACACAGGTTGGTAAATACACAGAAGCAATAGAAGACTGCAACAAATCTATTGAGATAGATCCACGCTACAGCAAGGCTTATAGCCGTTTAGGCCTTGTTTACTACGCACAAAAGAAGTATCATGATGCCATTCAGAAAGGATTTATTAAAGCTTTGGAATTGGACCCAAACAACAGCTCCATCAAAGAGAATATCCAGGTGGCAAATGAAAAGTTAGAAGAGCTTCAGAGACATGAACATGGTCAGACCACAGCACCAGGAGAACAAGGCACAGGATCAAGTGCACATGCTACTGGGGCCAGAATGTCTGGTATGAGAGCAGGAATGAATAGTGCAGGATTCACTTCCACGCCTTTCAATGTATCCCTTCCGCCAGAAGTAGCAAACATGCTTCCAGGTTTCATGAACATGGCGGCACAATTTGGCCAAAATGTCCAAGAAGGACATAAGGAAAAAGGTGAGATCCAGGAAGCTCAAGATTTTTTTTAAGTCTTGAAGACAACATCTTTCGCATTTTTGGTGGAGATCGCATACAGGGTTTGATGAGGGCATTTAGAGTTGAAGACTTACCAATAGAGTCAAAAATGCTGACAAATTCATTGGATGAGGCTCAGACGAAGGTGGAAAACTACTTTTTTGAGATTCGGAAACAATTATTTGAGTATGATGAAGTCCTCAATAGCCAACGTGATCGTATTTATACAGAGCGCAGGCGTGCTCTTGAAGCTGATAATCTTCAACCTCAAATGATAGAATACACAGAACTTACCATGAATGATATTCTAGAGGCAAACATTAGTCCAAAAACTACATTGTCAAAAATCTTTGGTGGCATATTTGCTCAGCAGGTTATTTGTCGTGGTTGTCGTCACAAAAGTGAGAGAGAGGAACCATTTGCCGCAATTAGTGTTGATGTTAAGAATAAGAAGAATTTAATTGAGTCACTTAAATCATTTGTCCAGGGGAATTTACTTGAGGGTGAAAATGCATACTATTGTGGGAAATGTAACAAGAAGGTTGATGCTTTAAAACGAACATGTATAAAATCCTTGCCAAATACTCTGGTAATCCACTTAAAGCGTTTTGACTTCGATTATGAGACAATGCAAAGGCTGAAATTGAAGGACCGATTTGAGTTCCCGATCCACTTGGATATGAAACCATTTACTGTAGAAGGTCTTGCTTTACAAGAGAGTGAAAATTTGGAAATTAGTGATTCCAACGGTTCAGGTAATGGTGCTTTGGAAGCTAGCAATGAGCGTATAACTGTTAGTGAAGGCAATCGAATTGTCCCTGGTGTTTCAATACCTAATTCATTTCATCAGTATGATCTTGTTGGTGTTGTCGTCCACACGGGAACAGCATTTGCTGGGCATTATTATTCATATATAAAGGAACGTCCTAGAGATGGTCTTCTCAATTGTCGAAGAGGAGGAACTGGAGGGTGGATGTCATTTGATAATAAGCAAGTTCAAGCTTATGATCTCAAAAATTTAGAAAAGGATTGCTTTGGAGGAAAATTTACTGTTGATGTGTATGACAATTTTCTCAAAACAAATTCTGCACAAGAATATGATAAACCGAACAGTGCATATATGCTTCTGTATGAATGAGCAAGATCTGAGGTCTTTTTGGATTCCCCTGCACCAAGTACTAATTCTTGCATAAAAGATGGAGATGCATTGATGAAAGAGATCCAACAAGTGGAACCAATAGAAAAGAATACTTATATAGAGATGCCTCCATCAATTCACCTTTGTGTTTGGAAAGAGAATTTGAAATTTGTACATGAGATGCATTTTTTGGATAAGGACTATTTTCGGTTCCTTTTGAAATTAGTTGAATCAAATATTGATTTGATAGATTCAAGTAATATGAATCAGCAAGTGGAGAGAACAAGTGGCACAAAGACAGGAGTTCTATTGACAGATGTTGTTAAAGATGAGTTTGCAAAGCTGAATATATTTTTGGTAACTGAGTTTCTATTCAGAGTGTATCTGCACACACATCAGAATCTCCGGGATGATTTGCCTCATTGGAAGGTTCTGTTGTGTAGGATGTTTGAACACAGTCCTGTTGCTTGTCAGAGTTTTATTTATGCATTGGTGAAACAACCAAATTGGATATTCGAGTACCTTTTAAAATGCCCCATCGATGAGATTCAACAGGTCTGCAATTCAGAGATCCCACAGGAGAGACATGAAAAACATAGTATGACTGGGAATGATGGTAATAATACTCACAGTTCAAAAAGCTGTACAGGAAAAGCCAAGTTGACAATATCTGCCACAGTTACAACTCTGGAAGAAGAACTTAAAGGAGGCATGGGGGCTCCTTCTTTAGCTTGCACTTCTAATGGTGGGCGAGGACGTCGCAAAACAGTGAAGCTGTCTGCCCCACAGGATAAGGTTGTGAACTACACAATTTTTAAGAACAATAGTGTTTCCACATTGATATCAACGTCAGAATTTTCAGTCGCAGGTTCTAACAACGATCATGCCTTGTCTGGAGAAACTTGTTATAGTAAGGATAGATTAACTGGTTCAAATGCGGGCAAAACTACACAAGCAAAGAACACAGTGAATAGAGTTTCAGCTGGCATGAAGTCATTAGCAGGTCTAGGGAGGCAATCCTCTAGGTCAATAGAGCAGAAGCGAAGTGGTTGTTTTGAAGACTCACAAGATCCATATGAATTCAACAATGGAGAGTTGGCACCTATGAAAGGGAAAAAGCTGAAGAAAACCAAGAAATTAAAAACAGGTAGTGTTTCAGCCAACAATACCAATGCTGGATTGGACAGTGAGGATGTACCTCAGTTTTCTAATGGTACTATGGGCTTGATCAATGGACAAGAGCAATATGATGATGAGAATGAACTTACCAAAAGGCAATGGGTTGAAGCTGGCACTTTACTTGGTGATTGTCTCCTTTCAGCTGTCAAGGTCCTTATGAATCTGACAAATGACAATCCCATTGGTTGTCACCAAGTGGCAGTTTGTGGAGGGCTTGATACAATGGCTTCATTAATTGTTGATCATTACCCTCTTTTTCAATGTCATCTCTTATCTTCGAGTAAGCGCACAGGAAAAGACACCAGCACAAAATCACCAGCGAATGGATCTTGTGACAAAGTACTGAGTGACCAAGATTTGGATTTGCTTCTTGTCATATTGGGAGTGCTCTTTAACCTAGTCGAGAAGGATACTGGAAACAGGGCACGTCTCGCTGCTTCAAGTGTCACATTGCCTTGCAGTAGCTTGAGTCCACATTTGCATAATGGTGGATGGTTTTTACAGGTTGGCCAAGACCAAGAAATTGACCAGCAGTATATGAGCATTCTAGTTGAAATCAAAAGGGTAGAATGTCAACTTGGTAGACTTATTTCTTGTGATGGTGCTTATGGACAAGGTACTTTTCGGGGGTTGGATTGGAGAGAGATTAAGAGTTGGTGTCCTATTGAGTGGGCAATTCTTGGGAAGACATTCCTAGCCAAGAGTATAGTTCCACAAGAGCCTTCAGACACTTGGGAAGGTGAACAGGTATTGCAGCATCCCAGTTTGAAGTTGCTTGAGGACAAGCAATCTCGAGCGGGAAGGACTGTAATGTCCTCTTCCTTTTAGGCCTTGAGGCCCATACCGCTAACCTATGTGATTCTGATGGGTTCGAGTGGTTACTGATAGCTAGGGAATCAGATCAGGACTGATGCCATCCATAGAATATCTACGGCATCCTCACTTGGTCAAGAAGGGCCACCTGGGCCAAAGGCCACCTTCATGCATGACCATGCTCTTTTCCATGCTCCATGCATGACCATGCTCTTTGCATGCAAGTCAACGGCAAATTAGAAGATAAAGTGACCTAATTAGGTCAAAGATTAGGTTTTGCGCAGTTGAATGTGATTCCGATGGGTTCGAGCGGTTACTGATAGGTAGGGAATCAGATCAGGACTGATGCCATCCATAGAATATCTACGGCATCCTCACTTGGTCAAGAAGGGCCACCTGGGCCAAAGGCCACCTTCATGCATGACCATGCTCTCTTCCATGCTCCATGCTTGACCATGCTCTTTGCATGCAAGTCAACGGCAAATTAGAAGATAAAGTGACCTAATTAGGTCAAAGATTAGGTTTTGCGCAGTTGAACTTTATAAATAGAGGGTAAGGCAAGAGGAGACCTCACTTTTGGATTATTATTATTTTGGGAGCTCTTGGATAGTAGCACAGCAGTCGGGGTTGGAGACGGAGTCTTCAGCTAACAGGATTTCAGCAGTGAAACATCTGTCCTAGTCTTATTCCGGGTAAGCCATACAGGTTCACCACTTGTTCTTCATTCATTCATCAGTATAGCAGACGGACAAGCTCAGAAAGTTTCAGCCCAAACGAACCTCTCCTCCTACAAAAACGTCACCTTCAGTCTGGAGGGTTTTTACGGTGCTGTGGGGCGGTGACACGAGAGGAAAAGAGCATTATTAGACCACCCATCCGGATCCTTATGCATGTAGTTATCTCTGGAGTCATTATCAGCCAGAATATTAGTGGTAAGTGTTAATTTCTCTCTGCAAACCTCTAACCCTAATTCAGCTATATTTTAGGGCATTTTTGCATGGCGAGTTTGCATGCACAGTTATTTTGCAAATTTGTATGAGATTGAGTGTGCGAGTCAGCACTATCATAGAACATTAGAGAATATCAATATTTGGGATATTTCAAATGGAGTCTCCAGATAGATGATTACAACCATAATAATGTCCAAGCTTTGACTATCATCAAAGCACGGGTCTATGTCGTCTCCCAGGGAAGCCGAGCTTTAATCTCCTCTCCCCGACAACGGCGCCACTTTGTTATCACTCCAGGAAACTCCTCTAGGTTGTAGCTCGAGGATGCCTGGTAACTTACAATGTTTTTTTTGGGGTTTTCAGATATGGGTCAAGTCAATCGACCTATGTAACCTTTCCACTCTCAAGGCATGCATAAAACTCACTCATTTACAAGGCTTTTAGTTGCAATTTGCTCAGAAGTTCGACAATAAGGTGCAGGGATGGAGAACTCAACAGGTTGGCAGACTTACACACATAACACATGCATATAAATGGTTAAATCCTGCTGAGGATGGTGTTTATAGATCAAATATCACTAATAAACCAATAGGATGACACCTATCGTCTTTTTAATAAATCTGAAAATGACATAAATGCACATTCAGGCATAAACACAGTAAAGAAAGAGATGATGGCTGAACAGATCACAACAAAAGAGATTATATCATGACTAAGTAAAATGAGAACCTTGAAAGCATTATTGGCTCATAAATCCCTGAAGTTGAAGCCTTATTATAAAATCAATCATAGCCTTCTACAAAAATGACGGATCCTGAAAATCCGATCTATTTACACAAAAAATACTTGAAAGTGATAGTTTTCTCAGATTAGGGCTTCAAACCCTTGCTAACTATTTGTCTATCTATTGTCAATATCTAGTTCACTGAGCGAATTTTTAATAACTGAAGTGGTCGCTGATAATCACCACTGCTGGTTTACTATGAAATTGCCGCCAACAGCCAATGTCTCGGCGTTTAACTAAAGTGTTTGATAGTGATCACAGGTGCTCTTTCTTGTTTAATCCATCGTATTCTTCTACCTTGTCGCTGCGGTCACCGATTGGAAGTTCTGACCTCTAACCTGTCGGCGCCTTAGACCGAAACGCTGTCGCAATGTCGGTGCCTCAAATGATTAACGTCATGACTGTTTATGCATTGGCACTTTCCATCACTAGCTTGTCGACGATCGGAAGCTGAAACAACTAATGCATCGGAACCTCAAAGAAGAATGTTGCCGCAGTGTCGGAGGTTCCAACGACTAATCTTCTCAGCGTCGATGATCAAAAGCTCTGTCTTCTAGCCCGTCAGCCCCTTAGACCGGAATGCTACCACTGTTTCGAAGGTGAAACGAACTAATATTATCGTTGTCGGAAGTCTTTTGACGAAGGAATCGAAGCTTTAGTTCTCTATGCCACCGACACTGCGGAGGGGCTTAGTTTTAAATTCGCCGATCTGTAGTTCTTAGTTCTCCCGATCGTCGATGATTTCCTATTGTCGCGCTATCAATCATTATTGATTGATCGGAGGCCTTGTCTGTTTCTCTTCCATCGTTTCGGCTCCTTAGTGGACTAAGTCGTCGATCCGTAGCCCTTAGTTCTTTTGATCGCCGATGATTTTCTGTTGATTGATCGAAAGCCGTAGTCTGTATATCTTCCGCCATTTCGACTCCTTAGTGAACAAACTTGCCGATGGTTTATGTTTTCAGGCTCCAACGCATAGTCCCTTTTGTCTTACTTTTTCAAAACTTTATATATTTTTAACTGTCCGCGATTGTGCTTTATCGTTATCTAAGGTCAGTAGGAGATAAATCAGAACTTTAGTTTTCTATGTCGCTGCAGTGTTGGAGCTCTAAACCACTAGCTTCGCGATTGGAAATCGGAAGCTCTGTCCTCTATCTCATCGGCACCTTAGACCGGAACGTTGCCGCAGTTTCGGTTGTTCAACTCACTAATTTCCAAGTCGAAACTTTAAACCACTAGATTCTCCGTAACGTCGGCGCCGTGGAGGACTAAACCTCCGATCGCTGTTAAAAAATGTTCCGATGGTAATTAAAAGATTTAGCAATATGCCTAACCGCCGAAAAGGTTTTCCATCTGTTATTTATCTTCCAACTTTCGGTGGCTAATGAGATGTTCTGATCCTCGCCCAAGCCACCGAAAGCTACAGCTTTGTGAAATTTTGCATAAAAAACAGAGGCTTTTAAACTGTTAGTGACATTCATATCCCTCATTGCGTGAATAAAATTCTTCATACGAAAATAAATTTATTTTGAGAGATAACACAAATATCACAAATTTACAGGCAGAAATTAAATAACACATTCACCATGAAATTTGCACTAATAAATTTTGGCAAATGGCCTAGGCAAAACCCACAAGAGGAAAACCTGTTTCTGAGAGAGTAATTTTTATTTCTTCAGTAAAAAAATTCAACAGCAGAATACAACTTATATCAACCAAGCAGACCAATTTTCAGCCTTGATTTAGTGCCAAACAGTCTCGAAATCTGCGCAAATTCTTCTCGAACTGCATGTTGAAAGTAATGTACGGACAGACTATAAATTTCAGTCAAGTCATCCTCCAACTGTGTGCTGCCACTACGATCTGAAAATCTCGGTATGCATGCATGCTATCTCAACAAAAAAACCCTTGAATTTTGTACCCACTCTGCCTCAAAACTCGTGCCAGCTACAGTAAAATCATACGGAATAATACGAACTGTCCAGAATTGTGTAGACTGTATGGACTGTCAAAATTCAGCTCCTCGAAAATTGTGCCAACAGCCTTGGAATTCATGCTAATGTACTTCCATCTCAATTTTCATGTTGCTGTAAAATTTTCACTGCCTGGGAATGAGTGCCATAGTCTCTCTTTCTGCTGCTCCTTCTCTTCTTCCCAACGACTCGACTTGCTCTCCAATTCTCTTGGTGAATGAAAATGAGAAATGGGTGCCTTTTTTATTATTTCCCTTGTCTTTTCATTTCACCTTCCTAGGGAAGTTGAAAGGACAATAGATCAAGGGCCCACATTTAATCTAGTGGTTTCTCATGAATGGATGGAAAAATCACTTTTCTCTCCACTAAATATTTTCTCTCAGCTCCCACTTAAATTTACTTAAAAAGCCACTTTATTTTCTAAAGTGAATTAATTACTCATCTCAAGTAATTAATACAAGGGTCATGTAACTTGTCCCATTTTTGTGACTAAGGCACAAAGTCACTAGGGGAACACTTCCCTAGGTACAAAAATTCAACACTCCCTCTTACCTAGGAAGGTGTTCTCCCCGACTAGTAACTTATCCCTAAAGAAGATAAACTGCTTCTCCACCAAAGCTGGTAATTTGCTCATGTGCTTCTCACACAATGTAAGAATGCCCACCCCTTCTAAACTGCTCTATAGAAATGTCAAATTTAGTGTCCCTTCATGCTAGGCATCATCGCATGAAGGACATCTTGATCTGTCACACTCACCACTTCTGCTTCCTGTGAGAATTCCTTCTTGTTTGTCCTCCAGTCCCACACTGTCTATTGTAGAAGCTCGTTTAACTGTTTCTTTATATCCTGATCTTTTAATCTCTGATTGAAATCCTTTTTGTCTTTTAATTCCTCAATTTTTGCAAACAATTTTTCTATATCATTTTTTTGGTTGAAAATTTCTCGTTCTTTGAATTCCTTTTGAATCTCATGTATTTTAATCTTTATTTCCAAATTGTTATTCATGTCTCGCAACTCATCATTGTCTCTTTGATAACACCTTAATATGGATTCCATGGTCTTCGACTTCTTTGATGATAGATAGTCGTTCTTTTGATTTTGAATTCTTTGACGAACCTTCAATTGACTTTGACTTCTTCGAAGATTCTTCCTTTGATTTTGACTTTTTTGATGATAAATTGTCTTCCTTTAACTACTTCTTATTAAGTTAAATAACCTTTTTCCTTTTCCAAAAATAATTATTATTTCAATAATATATATATATATATATATATATATATATATATATATATTTCTCTTTTATGTTTCCCAATAGTTATTATTATAAATTAATATATACGAAGTTTAGAACACAAGAATTTTAAAACTTAATATTAATAATATGAATATTATTGTGTAATATTGAATTTATTAAATTACGTGTTTTTTGTTGTTGGAAAAGAAACCATGTATAGTTTTTTTAAGAAACCATGTGTGGTTTCTATACTTTATTTTTCCTTCTTTTAGTTTTTTGTTTTTACCTTTTTTTCACTTCTTTTTTTTTACTTTTTTTTAAAACTCTCTCTTTCTTTTGAGTAAGGTCAAAGACCTAATTCAAGGAAGCCTTGACAATTTTGGCCAAAACCTAGAATCAGATCCTCTGATACCATTGAAACAATAAAACGTTGTTTCTTACGGGAAAACCCAATGCAAATAATGTAATATTCCATTACTGAAATATAATGTAAAATGATAAAAGATATGATGATGATTTTACCTTTTCAATGTTTAGACTTTTATAAGCCCATTTGTACATTTTCAGGTAAAAACATGACTTCACATTTAATGAATTATTAATGGTTTTATTATTAACAATTAATATCAATTGTTATATATATATATTATGTTATATTTTTATATAACACTAGGCCGATTTGTCTTCAATGTATCAATTTCTCTTTAGTGTGTCAATTTTCTCCAAGAGGGTTGATTCAGTCAAAGAGGTCGATTTTCCTAAGGAACCAAGTTACAGGTTCCTTTGTTGTTTTTCTAATTTTCTCTGTGAAACAAGATTAAAAAAAAAACATTTAATGTTGGTTTTTCCGCATTGAGGTTTTCCAAGGTAAATAACTGTGTCAAATGTGCGAATGATTTCCTATTTATTTTCTGTTGCATTACTAGTTAAAAATATCAAGTATTTTTGTTTATAATTTCGTAGTATAAAAATTATTGTGCAAAAATCGGAATTTGGTATTGAGTAAAATTTAACATGGTATCAGAGCAAAGTCGGCTCTCAGAAGAAAATCACTTGGGAGGGGTTTAACAACAGAAAGCAAAAATAAATAAAAAATAAAAATAAAAATATATATAATCATTGGTCAGGTTATTTGATCGGACATGATGGCAACAACTAGGCTAAGAATTGAGGACCGGTTGGAGGGTGCATCCAACTTCGGTCCCTAGATGGAAGGATAGAGTTAGTGTCAATGGAGAATGGGATTTGGAAGTTTTTAGAAAAAACTCTCCCAGATTCTATTGATGTTGCTTCGCTGGCAGAGAATAACAATAAGGACGTGAAACCCAGGAGGAGTATTCTAAATGTAGTGAAGGATCATGTGATACCTCATTTGCATGGAAAGAAGACAACCAAGGAGATGTGGGAAGCTCTAACAAAGCTATACCAGAGTGATAACCACAACAGGAAAATGGTGTTGAAAGAGGAACTCAGGAGCACCAAGATGTCCAGATCAGATATAGTGGCTTCTTATCTCACCAAGATCACATTTATTGTCTCTGGAAGACCAATGACAGTGCCAGCTTGTGCGAGTTATGGCACAAGAGAATGGGTCACTTGAATTACCAATCTTTACCGACATTGAGGGAGATTGTCACTGGTCTTCCAAAGTTCAAAGTGAAGCAGCAGGGTGTATGCAAGGGATGTGCACTTTTCTAGAAATGATAACAAAACCCATGGGGATATTGCACTGGTGCATTTAGACATATGTGTGCCTATGCCAATATTGTCGTTGATCAAGTATAATTATTATGTAACCTTCATAGATGATTTCTCCAAGAGGACGTGGATCTACTTTATGAAGACCAAGGATGAGGCCTTCAGTTGGTTTCAGGAGCTTAAGGGTCTCGTGGAGAACTGGAAAAGGAGGAAGATTTGAGTTCTAAGAACAAATAATGGACATGAGCATACAAGGGACAAGTTCAGGGATTTCTGCAAGGAGGTAAGGGTTAAGAAGGAGCTGACAATGCCTTACAACCCGCAGGAAAATGGGGTTGCAGAAAGGAAGAACATGGTTATAAAGGCTATAAAAGAAGACAAGTCGAACCAAAAAGGTATCCATTGTTATTATTCACTTTTGAGATTGATTTCGAGAGTAGCAACAATAGTAGCCACAACAACAAGTTGGGGTTGAGGGCACGAGTCTTCAACTAACAAGTGTTTTCAGCAGTGAAATCTATCTAGCCTAATCACTTTCTGGATAGAACACTCAGATTTATCATCAGCAGCACAAAGTATTTAGTGTTCATTAGAGATTTAGCCTACAGAAGAATAACTATCAAAGGGGTCACGTATTTACTGTTTGGGGCGCATTGGAGATCCTAAGAAAAATTCGTATTGATCCAGACATCTCTTATTTCTTCTTCATGTCACTTCCATTCTCCTTGGAAGGAACACAGTACTATATCTAGTAATCATCGGGCTATCTCGTGCACATCCAGAGAAGATACAAACAAAAAGGTGTCGAGCAAGAGAATCACCCACTCTAAGGAAAACAATTCGCTACTAGCTCTAGAGTCGTCAAAAGCTTTGCATGTGTGTGTCATTCTCTTCAAAAGACCCATATAATGCTACATGGAAAGTTTCAGCACGCCAAACCAAGCACGAAAGCAGCTATAGAAGATTATCACAAAAGGGAGGTCGTATCTCTTTTCATGGGTGACATTTTTGCCCCATCTCTTGTTGCGTGGCATGCATGCTTCTTCTAGTGTGTTCAGACACTCAAGCTATTAATATTGATATGTCTTTACAATTCATTTTATTGTGAATCAAAGCTTTGTTATTTTGGGATTTGTGCACTACCTTGCAATTACATGCAAATTGATGAATAAAACCATAAACACATCAAACACTTTAACCAATAAGCAAAAAGGCCTAAATCATAGCAGTATAAAAAAAAGAAAATATCAGTTGGGATATTACAGTGGTGTCAGAGCATTATCCTCGCCAGTTGTGGGCTTGAACATGAACCTTAGATGAATCCAGAAGACACTGCTTATGTGACATACAAAAGAAGGAAGGGCAAGTACATAGAGGATCCCGAGTTAGAAGAAATTAAATTAGAAGACATAGATTCAAACATGGACACAACAATGACACGTTGATAAAGGAAAAGGGGCAAGGGAAGATGAAGATAGAATGGCTTTCCAAAGTCTCATCAATGCTTTGAATGACTTGGCCAAGTGAAAGAAAGAGATGCTACAGGATATAAACAAAATGGTTATTAAACCAGAGCAAGACCAAAACATGCTACAGCTTCCATTGGGAGACAGCGTATCCACCAGCAACAATGGGAGACATGAATACACTAATATGCAAAACACTCATCATATATACAAGCCTTCAACACCGACCATGCCTCAATTTTTAGAAAATCCAACCGCAGGACCAATTATACCAAGTAAACCATTCTAGGCATATTTACAAGAGTACAGGGATTTGGGAGATGACTTGCATTCAACTATGTCATTCTCCGACTTTTGCAATATGAAAAGCAGGAGCGGGTCGAGAAGTTTTAGCAGAGGATTTAATTAGAACTACGAATTCCAAAGGACAGTAGGAAAGTTGACCATCCCCAATTTTGATGGATCTCGCAGTGGTTCAACAAGAATATGGGTGCAGAAGTTGGATACCTATTTCCAATTAAACCCTATGACTGAGGTCGATTCCATTAAATTGGCTACCTTACATTTGGATGAGAAAACACATAAGTGGCACAATCACGGATTAGTGACACTAGGTCACAACACCATCACTTCCTACAGTAATTTCACACAGAGGCTCATGGACCGATTTGATAAGAAGGACCTTGAGATACATTTTAGAGTGATAGCTCAGCGCAAGCAGACAAACAGTGCAAAGTCCTTCATCTCATAGTTTTAGTGTGTGGTAGTCATGGTGACTGATGTTTCAGAGTGCAGATTGATCATGTTACAGAAGCTTTGACTGATCCTTTATGTGGATGGGTGAAAGCCTAAAAGCCATCCACTTTACAAGAAGCCATCAGTAGAACCAGAGACTTGCAAGATTCGGTTCCAAAGAACAAGTTTCCTCCGAAAACAAATTTCCCAACTAAAGACAAAGATAGGAAACCCTTCCAACATGAATGGCCTAAAAAGAATTGGATGGATGATGATACTAGGAAGGAACTAAGAAGAAAGAAACCGTGCATTACTTGTCATGAACCATGGGTTCAGCGCCATTGGTGTGCAGGGAAAGCTAAAGCACATTATATAGAGGCCTATTTAGATAATGGGGAGGACGACGATGAGCCTAAACAGGGAACAACAGAGGAGCTTAGAGTAGCAAAGGAGTCACTGGAGTGAGCCCAAGGGAGGAATTATTGCTACATTATCAAGAGTACCCAGGTTTCATACTCTTCGAGTCAGAGGAGTAATACAGGGCTATAGAGCAATGTTATCGGAACCGGACCGATCATCGAACCAACGAAGCCCAAAAATGTGAACCGAACAAAAACCGGATTGGAACCGGCAAAAAACTGGGTAAAAAACCGGTTGATTAAAAAATGCATAAAATATTCATATTTTGTAAAAAAACATATATATTCATGTGCATACATATAAATCCAAACCATTAATACACAAATATGCAAAGTTTCTCATATATATAGCAAATATGGGTGCAAATATCCAAAATAGCACCTAGTGCAATACATCTATGAGGTTTTGAACCAAAGTACATCAACAAAGCGGCTCTAAATGGCCCCTACAATCCAAAAATAAACCATAGTACTAATGAATAACAATAAAGTGATCATATGGCACTACCTTACTAGCTGCTACTACTAGATTCTAGTGTCTAGTAGTCTCCTACTACTCCTCATCATCATCCTCATCCTCTTCCTCTTCATCCTCTTCAGGAGTGGGATTCTGAGCCCCACTTGATTCCCTTGGCCCTAAAGGTGGAACCTTTGGAGGTGGGTCCAAATCCAACCAAGAAAGGTCTTCATTATCAACTAGTGGTGCTTGAGTCTCCACAACCCACTCTGATGATGGATCAAAGTCATCCAAGGTTATGTTGCCTGATGTTGGTGTCTTGTTCAACAACTGGTTACGCCTCAACATAAGATTGTACTGGACATAGACCATATCATTCAACCGTTTGTGTTCCAAACGGTTTCGTTTCTTGGTGTGTATACGCTCAAATACACTCCAATTGCGTTCACATCCAGAAGCACTGCATGGCTGGCTCAATATTCGAACTGCAAAAATTTTCAAATCAATGCAGCTCCCACCAAACTACCCCCACCAATAGGGCAAACAAGTTTCAGCAAATGGCTTTGGAAATTTAACTCATTCTTTACAATGGATAATATAATTTGAAACTTTGAAAATTCTTACCCGGTGAATCCTTGGATCTACCTCGTATGGCCATGCTCATGCCAAAGCTACCCATACTCTCATTGAATTGCGATAGCTTACTGTGTATCTCATCTTGTATCCTGGCATATCCGTCTTTTACCTCCCCATCATCATTGGCTTCAAAGTCTTTTGTATAGGCTTAGGGTCAGGTTAGGATAGGATAGGCTTAGGGTAAGGCTAGAAGCATAGGTTAGGTTTTATTTTGTGTTTTTTTTTTAATTTGAGTTCTGTGAGTCCCCAATCCACGGTCGTACGACAAAGTACGAACCGGTTGGTTTCGTACAGAACCGGTCAAAACCGACCGGTTCCGTACCTGGTTTGGAAAAAAATACGGTCAGAGGAAATCTTTTACTGACCAGACCGGCCAACCCTGTAGACTGATCAGACCGACCGGTTTTACCGGTTCTGGTCCGGTTCCGATAACATTGCTATAGAGTTGGTGTGTTGACTGATGGTGGGGCAACCCACAACTTTATAGATGTTGCATGGGTAGCTAAGCGAGGCATCCAAATTTAGGAGTTGGACAAGTTCACAATAGCAGTAGCGGGTAATAACAGTATGGAGTGCACCCACTGGATTTCCAAACTAAATGTCACACTAGGAAGCTACAATATGACAGACTCTTTCTATGTTGTCAATGTAGCAAATACAAATCTAGTACTAAGGGTTCAGTGGCTCTATTCTATAGAGAAGCATACTACTGATTATCGGACCATGGAGATGGAGTTCCAGGGACAGGATGGAAAACAAGTAGTCTTTAGGGGCATGAACACTTACCCCCCCAAGCTAGTATCATCACAAAGGATGGAGACAATACTCAAACAGGGAGACATAGAGTGGATAGCCAAGAGTTTAGTCACTTTTCAGAAACCTCCAGATAGCAACACACAACATCCGACGTATATACATGCACTACTACAGAAGCATGAGAGAGTATTAATATATCTTATAGCAGGTATACCTTCCAACAGAGGATTCAAGCATATCATTGAGCTATAGGAGGGAACACATGCAGTTATCACCACTCTTTACAGGCATCCAAAAAAGTACAAAGATGAGATAGAGAAACCCATTAAAAAATTAAAGAATTTCTTGGTATCACTGGTTTCAAGCTTGTCAAAAACCCATCTATTATGTCGTACCATGTCCTGGGTGTTTGTTTCAAACCTTACAAGGCCTTCAATTTGCACACGTGTCTCTCCGTCATGTGTCTCAAATCCTAGTGGCTGCTCCACATACACTTCCTCCTCTACTACACCACTCGAGAAGACAATCTTCACATCCATTTGGTGTACCTTCCACTTCATCTCTGCAGCTATCGCAAGTATAGCTCTAATCTAAGTGTATCTAGCTACAGGAGAAAATGTCTCCTCATAATCTATGCCTTTTTCTGGGAGAAGCCACGAATCTTGCCTTGTATTTCTCAATGTTGCAATTTGTTGCATGCTTTATCTTGTAGACCAATTTGGAAGACACTATTGATTTCCCTTCAAGTCTTGAAACCAAATCCCAGACAACATTATTCATGATCGACTGATACGCTTCAATCATAGCATCCTTCCATTCTTTCTTTTTAGCGGCTTCTTCATAGCTGGAAGGTTTTGCATCAATGATGTCACACAATAGTGCCACATAACTAGAGTAAGGTCGAGGCCTCTTGCTTTCTCTTGAAGTCCCTTCTGGAGAACCATACTTCTCTACACATTGAATGATCTCTCGTGCCCAAGTTGGTCTTCTCTTGTCTGTGTTCACCTCTCGGGCTGGATCTACAGGTCTATGTGGCTCGATCATATCATGGTCTTCATGTTCTTCTGAACTCCTCTCTTCCATAATTGTGCCTCTGACTCTAGGAGCTTCAGGATTTTCTTCATGTACTTCATCGGAGCGAATCTTCCTTGATCTACAGAAGGTTGTATCCTCATCGAAGGAAACATCTCTGCTAGTCCCTATCTTCTTGAAGCCCAATATATAGATTCTATAAGCCTTTGATGTATCACTGTATCTAACGAAGATACCCTTCTTTCATGAAGGATCCAACTTTGTTCTCTTTGCTTTGGGAATATGTATGTAAATTGGGTAGCCAAATATTCTGAGATGGTTGACTTATGGTTTCTCCCCAATTCAAGTTGTACGGATTCTTGGGAAACATGCCACTGCTCAAATTGCTCTCCCTCTCTCAAATTCGACTTGGTCTCTCTTGCTCTCCAATGCTCATGGAAACAATGAATAGTCTCACTTTCCTTCCCTTTCTTTTTGGATGTTTAATGAGGGTAGTGGATTAGACATCTAATCCAAGAACCCACATTGTCTTAGATCAATGGATGAGAAATAATATGCACTTTGTTTCTCTCCAAAAATAATTTCACTCTACTTAAAAATTAAATATTTTCAAAAAGTCACTTTAATCACTAAAGTGAAAATTACATGCTCATCTCAAGTCATTAAATGCAAGGGTCATGTTATTATCCCCTTTTAAGTGACTTATGCAAAAAGTCACTAGGGGAACAACTTCCTAGGTACAAAAATCAACATGTTTGAGCCCTAACAAGGTCGCAGACAAGAGGACAGACCTCAGTGAGGTCACGGTTCATGCACCAGGGTCTGTACCAACCCTAACAAGGCCACTGCGGATCTGTTCAAACCATCGTTGATGAGATCAAGCCCTAATAGGATTGTCGTTGTATCAGTTGAGGCTACCATGGGTCATATCAGCCCTAGCAAGGGCTACCATTGCTCAGTTCAGAGCACTAACAAGGGATACCATGGGTCACGTTAGCTGCTCCTTCACTTACAAGCCTGTTGTCAACAAGATCAAGGATGCCATTGTCTCCTCTAGGGCTGCCATGACCTACAGCAGGTCCAACTTCATCATTTGAAGCTGGACAGTGGGCTGCATTCAGAATCCAGAGAGTTCATCTTTGTTCTCTTGCAGCAGACAAAGTTTATCAACAGTCAAAAGTTTCTGATGGAAATCAGATTGGTCTACCTGTTATGATCCTTCTTAGAAGGTTAGTCCTTAGGAATTGTTACAACCACGATGAAGAAAGAGTATCAGCTCCTGAATCTACAGACTCATGCTTCAAATGAAAAGATAAGTACTTGGTCTCTATGTTTGTTTACCCTCATCTAAGAAAGGTTTAATGTTTATAACTTTATGGTCATGATGGATACTTGTTCTTCTATTAAATGAATCTATCAAAAGAAAGGTTGCTAGGTTTTTCCCTTAGAAGAAGAGAGGGTTTTCCCAAGGTAAAACATGCTGTCTACTGTGCATGCCTATTGTGATGCGATGTGTTTACTTTCTGCTCAGTTTAGTTTACTGTTACAATTGGTTGATGTCATACTGCTCATGAGTAATTAATATGATTGATACTCTCATGTGTAATTATGCTAAGGATAATTTTAAAAAATAATGCATTCATAACTACCATCTTATGAAAGTAGTTGAAAATTCAACATGGTATCAGAGCTTGGTACCGATGTCTTGCCTTGACCGACGCAGGAAAGATTTTGGATATGGAGCAGTATACAAGTTCATGGATGATTGGATGATGAACATCCTTGATTGGGCATCAGATAGTGAAGTACATCTTCCTAAGAAAATGTCTTCTGGGAATTTGCAGCAGTAAAGAATCCCTTTTTTTTAAGAACAAAGCTCAGGAGTTTAGACTGAGGACTTTTGTGTGGGCCAAATCAGTGGGAGGGTAGAATTATTGAAGGACTGAGTTTTATGGTGATCTGAACAGAGGTCAATTCTCTCTACCTCTGCCAAAATGAAGCCAATTAATCTAGGAAATTGAAGGTTTGGTACTTACTCTAAGCACCAACCAGGGATGAGTTGTCTCCATGAGCTTTGGTCGAAAATGTTGGTTTCATGATTGCATGTAATGTCCTCTTCCTTTTAGGCCTTGAGGCCCAAAACCGCTAACCTATGTGATTCCTGTGGGTTCGAGCGGTTACTGATAGCTAGGGAATCAGATCAGGACTGATGCCATCCATAGAAGATCTAGGGCATCCTCACTTGGTCAAGAAGGGCCACCTGGGCCAAAGGCCACATTCATGCATGCCATCCGAAGCATTATTTAATGATGCATGCACTTTTTAGGTCTCCATCCGCATGCATGCAAGTCAACGGCAAATTAGAAGATAAAGTGACCTAATTAGGTCAAAGATTAGGTTTTGCGCAGTTGAACTTTATAAATAGAGGATAAAGCAAGAGAAGACCTCACTTATGATTATTGATTATTTTGGGAGCACTTGGATAGCAGCACAGCGTGCAGCACAGCAGTTGGGGTTGGAGACGGAGTCTTCAGCTAACAGGATTTCGGCAGTGAAACATCTGTCCTAGTCTTATTCCGGGTAAGCCATACTGGTTCACCACTTGTTCTTCATTCATTCATCAGTTATATAGCACAGGGTATAGATTGTTGCAGGGGCACGGTGCAGCCGTAAGGGGGGGTTTTCAGCCAGAAAGCCCTAATCAGCTGTGGGGCCTCCAGATCTCAGTTTCCTTCCGAAACTCAGGCACCAGTCTTATCATCAGCTACATACTCCGATACTCTGTGATTATCAGCTCCATCTGAGCTCATCCGAAGCCGTTATCAGCATTTCCGGACTCCCAGGGGCGTGAGCAGCTGCCTCACTGAACCTAGACGCTATCCTGCTTAGAGGTGTCAGAACTTCAGCATACTCCAGCCAATCTCTCCAGCACAGCAAGGCTATCAGCCCTGCAAAACGGCGGATCCATCGAACACCTCCTTCCTTGAGGGCGTCGCCTTTTTCTCTGATTGGGCGTCTTGCTGCTGGGGCATTCACCGGAGGCAGGAGAGATCAGTTCCTCTCCGATCCAGTTCTCAGTGCTTGCAGACTTTATCTGAAGCAGTCCAGCCAGTTATCGGTGGTAAGTGTGCATTCTATCTCACAAACCCTAACCCTAATTTTTCCTATAAAATAGGGATTTTTGCATGGCAGTTTGCATGCCCAGTTGTATCAGCATAATTGTTTAGAAATAGAAAATATCGGGATTTGAGATATTACAGTGGTATCAGAGCTATTTTCTTGGCCAGCTGTGGGCTTAAGAGATGAAAAGTAGATGAATACAGAAGGAGATCCTTTTGTAACCTATAAGAGGAGGAAGAGTATATACACAGAAGAATTTGAAGATATCCAGCTAGAGGATACCAATTCAAACATGGAACAGACAGGTATTCATTCGGATAAGGGAAAAGGAACGGGAGAAGAGGAGGATCGGATGGAGTTTCGCAGCTTGGTCTCTGCATTGCAAGACTTAGCCAAAGGACAAAAAGAAGACCTCAATGCAATCAACAGACTGTCAGCGAAACCGGAACCAGGTATCAGCAGTACACCCCCCTCACCGGTAGAGCGGGGATCTTCCAGCGGCAGTGGAAAGATGGCGTACACCAACATCCAGAACACTCCCCACATATACAGCAGACCTACTATCAGGCCTACCATGCCTCACTTCTTGGCAGATACAGTAGGGGGCCCGGTCATACAGGTAGAGCCCAGCGAGCCTTTTGGGGCTTATTTGCCGGAGTACAAGGACTTAGGGGATGAGTTTCATGCTGCTATGTCTTTCTCAGACTTCTGCAAGGGTTTCAATAAGGGTTTCAATCACAGCTATGAGCTGCAGAAAACCTTGGGTAGGTTAACCATCCCAAACTTTGATGGGACTCGTGGAGGATCAGCGAGAACATGGGTCCAAAAGTTGGATACCTATTTTCAACTCAACCCCATGACAGAGACAGACGCCATTAAGTTGGCTACACTTCACTTGGACGGAGAGGCTCACGAATGGTGGTACCACGGACTGGTGACATTGGGTCACAACACCATACATTCTTACGGTGAGTTCACTCAGAAACTCATGGAGAGGTTCGACAGGAAAGATACAGAGATCCATTTCAGGAAGTTGGCTCAACTCAAGCAGACTGGCAGCGCAGAATCATTCATTTCAGAGTTTCAGAGGCTAGCCGTTATGGTAACAGATGTGTCAGAGAGCAGATTGACTATGTTATTCATTAAGGCCCTCATAGAGCCACTACGGGGATGGGTGAAAGCCTACAAACCCCTCACTCTGCAGGATGCTATTAGCCGGGCAAGGGATCTTCAGGATTCAGTCCCTAAAAACAAATTCCCTCTGAAAACCAATTTTCCTGTTAGGGACAAGGACAGGAAACCTTTCCAGCAGGATGTGCCCAAGAAAACCTGGTTAGATGAGGACACCAGGAAAGATTTGAGAAGAAAGAAGCTGTGCTTCACCTGCCAAGAACCATGGGTACCAGGGGACAGGTGCGCAGGGAAGGCGAAGGCACACTACATTGAGGTGTATTCCGACAGTGATGAAGACGACGATGAGCAGGAGGCCACAGAAGAGGAATCACACCAAGGGGATACACCGGAGGGAGTCATTGCTACATTGTCGGGGGTACCGAGATTCCATACTCTCAGGGTCAGGGGAGTAGTGCAGGGTCACAGAGTAGGAGTTCTGATTGATGGGGGAGCCACCCACAATTTCATTGACTCCGCTTGGGTAGCCAAACGAGGTATTCAGACCGAGAAGTTCGAGGGATTCACTGTAGCAGTAGCCGGGAACACCAGCATGGAGTGCAACTACTGGATCCCAAAACTGAATGTTGCCTTGGGTAACTATCAGATGACAGACTCTTTCTATGTAGTGGATGTAGCGGATACTCATGTGGTATTGGGTGTTCAGTAGCTTTACTCTATA
>LPNX010397384.1:135441-231084 GCA_001517045.1 Pseudotsuga menziesii | reverse complement strand
TCAGGGTAAGGGACCAGGACATCCCCAAAACAACTTTTCGCTGTCACTATGGTCACTATGAGTTTTTGGTCATGCCCTTTGGGCTTACCAATGCTCCAGCTACTTTCAGTCATGCATGAACCACACCTTCAGGGCACAGCTACGTAAGTTTTCGCTTGTATTCTTTGATGACATCTTGGTTTACAGCAAAACATGGGAAGAGCACTTGAAACACCTGGACGAGACGTTGAGTATTTTAGAAGAACAGTCACTTTACGCGAAAATGTCCAAGTGTGAGTTTGGCATGAAGGAAATGTTGTACTTAGGACATGTGATCAATGCAGAAGGAGTACAGGTTGACATGGAGAAAATCCGAGCTATCAAAGATTGGCCCGCGCCAAAAACCGTTACAGAATTGAGAGGGTTCCTAGGTCTGTGCACTTATTACCGACGGTACGTTAAGGGATTCTCTCAGTTTCCAGCACCCCTCACAGATCTCACCAAGAAGGAGGCATTCACTTGGACAGACTTAGCGCAGAAAACTTTCGAGGAGACGAAGGTTATCATGAGTTCTTGCCCAGTTTTAGCATTACCAGACTTCTCACAACCCTTTGTAGTAGAATGTGATGCCTCAGGAGAAGGGTGAGGAGCAGTATTGATGCAGAATCATCACCCTATTGCATTTGAGAGCCGTAAACTAAAGAACTACGAGCGCCATTACTCCATATATGACAAAGAGATGCTAGCCATCTTGCATGCTCTCACAAAATTCAGATAGTACCTGGTGGGCAGTAAATTCAAAATCAAAACCGATCATAACAGCCTCAAGTATTTCTTGGAACAGAAGGAACTGAATGAGCGACAACAGAAATGGGTCAGCAAGGTACAAGCCTATGATTTCGAGATCGAGTATGTGAAGGGTAAGAATAATGTAGTAGCTGATGCATTATCCAGGCGTCCATCCCCATTATCTCTCAGTAGTATATCCACGGATTGGAGGGCACTTCTCTTAGTGGAGTACTCCAAAAATAAATTCGCCTGCGAATTATTGGATGGGCAAATTCAGGATGACGGGTACAGGATTGTGGATGACATCATCTACTACAAGGACAGAATATACCTCGTTACAAAATCCACATTGAGGAAGAAGATCATCCAGGCAGCCCACGATTCTCCTTTATCAGGGCATCAAGGGTTCTTAAAAACCTACAGGCAAATCAGAGAGAGGTTCTCATGGAAGGGCCTTAAGGGGGAGATTATGCAGCATGTCCGGGAATGTAGCATCTTTCAGCAGAACAAGGTTGAAAACACCCATCCAGCAGGGCTACTCCAACCACTACCGATCCCAGAACAGAAGTGGGAGAGCATCTCCATGGACTTCATTACAGGCTTGCCCAAGGTCCAAGGCCGAGATTGTTTATATGTAGTAGTTGACAAACTGACCAAGTTTGCACATTTCTTCTCGATACCATCAGACTACTCGGCAGCTCAAGTAGCGGAGTTATTTTTCAGGGAGGTTTTCAGGTTACACGGGTTGCCTAAGACCATTGTCAGTGATCGGGATAGCAGATTCACGAGTGCCTTTTGGCAGGAACTGTTCAGATTGGTGGGGACCGAACTGGCTACTAATACGAGTTATCACCCCCAGAGTGACGAGCAAAGAGAAATAGTCAACAAGTGGATCGAAGGATATCTCAGGAACTACGTAGCAGGGCAGCAGCGAACCTGGATCAAATGGCTACACCTAGGAGAGTATTGCTACAACACTACTTATCACATGTCTATTAGGATGACTCCTTTTAAGGCATTATATGGTTACGAGGCCTTGGACTATGCAGATTTGGCATTTGGAGACAGTAGGGCTCCTAAGGCTAAGGATTGGATACAAGACAGTCAGGACATCCTGAAAGTATTGAAAGAGAATTTACGGACAGCCCAGAATCAACAGAAGATGTATGCCGACAAACACAGGATTGAGCGGAGCTTTGAGGTAGGGGATTTAGTCTACTTAAGGCTCCAGCCCTACCGACAGTCTTCACTTAAAAAGAAAGGAGCAGAGAAATTAAAACCCCGCTTCTATGGACCATACAAAATAATTCAGAAGGTGGGAGAGGTGGCATATGAACTAGAGCTGCCCCTAGAAAGCAAAATCCACAATGTGCTCCATGTGTCTAGCCTGAAGAAGACCCTTGGGCAACACATTGCTCCATCTACCGAATTGCCCCCTTTAGCTGATGAAGTACTACTGATATTGATTCCTGAACGGATCATACAGACCAGACAGAGGAAGCTCAGGAACAGAGTGATCAGGGAATATTTGGTTCAATGGAAAGAACTACCGCCAGAGGATGCCACTTGGGAAGGTGAACAGGTATTGAAACATCCCAGTTTGAAGTTGCTTGAGGACAAGCAATCTCGAGCGGGGAGGACTGTAATGTCCTCTTCCTTTTAGGCCTTGAGGCCCAAAACCGCTAACCTATGTGATTCCTGTGGGTTCGAGCGGTTACTGATAGCTAGGGAATCAGATCAAGACTGATGCCATCCATAGAAGATCTAGGGCATCCTCACTTGGTCAAGAAGGGCCACCTGGGCCAAAGGCCACATTCATGCATGCCATCCGAAGCATTATTTAATGATGCATGCACTTTTTAGGTCTCCATCCGCATGCATGCAAGTCAACGGCAAATTAGAAGATAAAGTGACCTAATTAGGTCAAAGATTAGGTTTTGCGCAGTTGAACTTTATAAATAGAGGATAAAGCAAGAGGAGACCTCACTTATGATTATTATTATTTTGGGAAGCTCTTGGATAGCAGCACAGCGTGCAGCACAGCAGTTGGGGTTGGAGACGGAGTCTTCAGCTAACAGGATTTCGGCAGTGAAACATCTGTCCTAGTCTTATTTCGGGTAAGCCATACTGGTTCACCACTTGTTCTTCGTTCATTCATCAGTTATATAGCACAGGGTATAGATTGTTGCAGGGGCACGGTGCAGCCGTAAGGGGGGGTTTTCAGCCAGAAAGCCCTAATCAGTTGTGGGGCCTCCAGATCTCAGTTTCCTTCCGAAACTCAGGCACCAGTCTTATCATCAGCTACATACTCTGGTACTCCGTGATTATCAGCTCCATCTGAGCTCATCCGAAGTCGTTATCAGCATTTCCAGACTCCCAGGGGCGTGAGCAGCTGCCTCACTGAACCTAGACGCTATCCTGCTTAGAGGTGTCAGAACTTCAGCATACTCCAGCCAATCTCTCCGGCACAGCAAGGCTATCAACCCTGCAAAACGGCGGATCCATCGGACACCTCCTTCCTTGAGGGCGTCACCTTTTTCTCTGATTGGGCGTCTTGCTGCTGGGGCATTCACCGGAGGCAGGAGAGATCAGTTCCTCTCCGATCCAATTCTCAGTGCTTGCAGACTTTATCTGAAGCAGTCCGTTTACCCTCATCTGAGAAAGGTTTAATGTTCATGGTCATGATGTATACTTGTTCTTATATTAATGAATCTATCATAAGAAAGGTTGTTGGGTTTTTTCCCTCAAAAGGAGAGAGGGTTTTCCCGAGATAAAAACATGGTGTCTACTGTGCATGTCTATTGTGATGTGATGTGTTTACTTTCTGCTATATTTAGTTTACTATTGCAATTGATTGATTTCATATTGTTCATGAATAAATAATATGGTTGATACTCTCATGTGTAATTATGCTAAAGATAATTTTTTTTAAATGCACTCATAATTACCGTCTTATGAAAGTAGTTAAAAATTCAACAATTGCTTGTGTCAGATCTGACCATTTTCTATGTATATTTCTGTTGCATTTAAGTTAGAATTTCATTGTGTTTACAATTATTATTTCAGCAATTTGTGATTGTTGTGAATAAAAATAATTGAATGTGTAAATCAGAATTGGAATTAGATAGATAAGATAATTTTATTAATGTCCAACAAATGACCAAAAAAAAAAGGTCAATGAGACTAAAAGATACATCAAGTGTAAGTACAATGTGGGAGTGCAAAAGCAACTTTCAAAAAAGAAAAGGAAGAAAACTGAAAGTGTAGTTTACGTAAATATCCGACAAGGCCAAGCCTTAGGCCTAGCTAAAACCAAAACTAAAGTGTATATAACAATATCGTAAGTGTGGTGTTACAAAGTGAGAGTGTCCATGGTAGGAATTGGACAATTCAATACTATCAGAGAGAAATATTAGAGGAAAAGCTAACATGGTACCAGAGTAGTTAGTTGCAGAACATTGATTTGGGGCACAGTTGTAATCTGTTGTAAGTGCAAACTTCTTCTTCATCAAGGAGAGAGTGTTGTTGGTAGTAGTTGATCAGTTGGACAGAGATGGCCATTAGACTCAAGTTTGAGGATCGGTTCGATGGGTCATCTAACTACAGTACCTAGAGGGAAAGGATATCTTAGGTGCTAGTGAAGAACGAGATCTAGGAGTTTGTGGATAAAACTCTCACGCCTCCTACTAACGCTACTCTTTGGGACACCCACCATTAGAAAAAGGACGTGAAATCTAGAAGGATCGTTCTAGAGATGTCCAAGCAGAAGACCTCCAAGGAGATGTGGAAGGCTCTGAAAAAGTTGTATCAAAGTGACAACCACAATAGGAAAATGGTGTTGAGGGAAAAACTCGGGAGCACTATGATGTCCAAGACTGATACAATGACTTCTTATTTCACTAGAATATCACATGTTCGTCGATTTAGCCGCAGTTGGGAAGACAATGCCAGATTGAGAACTGGTAAGGACAACTCTGAAAGGATTTTCAAAGAAGTGGACTACCTTCGTTAAGGGAGTTGTGTCACAGGAGCATATTCCTAACTGGGAAAGGCTTTGGGATGACTTCATCCACGAAGAGACTCGGGAGGAGGCTCTGCGTAGCAAGAAGCTAAAGGGTGACGGTGATGAGGAAAACACTGCTCATGCAAGTAATGCAAGGAAGAGCAAGTGGGATACTAAGTTGAATACTAGAGGGGAGTCCTCCTCTCATGATGGGAAGAAGGACATGGGAAAAGTCAGGTGCTTTGCATGTCACAAGACTAGCCATTATGCAAGTCAATGTTCAAGCAAAGAAAAAGGAAACTCGAAGGCACAGGTTCTAGCATCAGCAAAGGTTGATGAGTTTACAGCCAAGTTTGAGAATGAATTCTCATTGGTTTCTTGTCCTTTCAGACAGTGGTGTTAAATGTGCTCGTCTTGAGGACAGTAATGCATGAGTTGTGGAGAGCGATGCATCTAGCCATATGACAAGGATGGGGGATGTTTTCCTTAGTGTTTCAGAGACATGCCTAGACTACCATCTGACTTGTGGGGTTGACACCATACATGCAGTAAAGGGGGTTGGAGCAGTGTTATTCCAGCTAGAGTTAGGAGGATCTCTGGAGGTGGCAAGAGTGATATATGTTCCCGAGCTGAAGATAAATTTTCTCTCAGTCTCAAGCTCTAGAGGACAAGGGGTATGGGGTTGTGTTTCTAATGTCCTCTTCCAATTAGGCCTTGAGGCCCAAAACCGCTAACCTATGTGATTCCTGTGGGTTCGAGCGGTTACTGACAGCTAGGGAATCAGCTAAGGACTGATGCCATCCATATAAGATCTAGGGCATCATCATTAGGTCAAGAAGGGCCACCGGGGCCAAAGGCCACCTTCGTGCATGCCATCCAAGCATTATTTAATGATGCATGTACTCTTTAGGTCTCCATCCGCATGCATGCAAGTCAACGGCAAATTAAAAGATAAAGTGACCTAATTAGGTCAATGATTAGGGTTTTCGCAGCGAAACGTTATAAATAGAGGATAAAGTGAAAGGAGACTTCTCTTTTGATTATGATTATTTTGGGAGCTCTTGGATAGCAGCACAGCGTGCCGCACAGCAGTTAGGGTTGGAGACGAAGTCTTCAGCTAACGGGATTTCGGCAGTGAAACATCTGTCCTAGTCTTATTCAGGGTAAGCCATACAGGTTCACCACTTGTT
Organism: Pseudotsuga menziesii; assembly: GCA_001517045.1. NCBI lineage: Eukaryota > Viridiplantae > Streptophyta > Pinopsida > Pinales > Pinaceae > Pseudotsuga > Pseudotsuga menziesii. Next base: position 225,123 of record LPNX010397384.1, on the reverse strand, counting down.
CTTCATTCATTCATAAGTTATTCAGTACATGGTATAGATCGTTGCAGGGACATGTGTGCTGCCGTAAGGGGGGGTTTTCGACCAGAAAGCCCCAATCAGTTGCTGGGCCTTCAGATCTCAGCTTTACTCTGAAACTCAGGCACCATTCTCATCATCAACATCATACTCCGGTACCCGGTGATTATCAGATCCGTCCATGCTCATCCGGAGCAGTTATCAGCAGTTTCGTGATCCCAAGGGCATGAGCAGCTGTCTCACCAGAGCAAGTCGCTATCCTGCCTAGAGGACTCAGAAATCCCGCATGTACCAGGCATTCTCTCCAGCACGGGAAGGCTATCAGTCTTGCAAATCGACAGCTTCATCGGACACCTCCTTCACTGAAAGCGTCACCCTTTTCTGACTGGGGTTCTTGCTGCTAGGGGTTCACCGAAAGTAGAAGAGATCTGCCCATCTCCGATCCAGTTCTCGGTGCTTGCATACTTTCTCCGAAGCAGTCTAGCCGGCTTATCAGTGGTAAGTGCTCATTCTATCTCACAAACCCTAACCTTAATTTTTCCTATAAAATAGGGATTTTTGCATGGCAGTTTGCATGCCCAGTTGTATCCGCATATTTGATTAGAAATAGAAAATATCGGGATTTGGAATATTACAGTGGTATCAGAGCCATTTTCTTAGCCAGCTGTGGGCTTAAGAAATGAAAAGTAGATGAATACAGAAGGGGATCCTATTGTAACCTATAGGAGGAAGAGTAGATACACAGAAGAATTCGAAGATATCCAACTAGAAGATACCAATTCAGACATGGAACAAACAGGTATACATTCGGATAGGGGAAAAGGAACGGGAGAAGAAGAGGATCGCATGGAGTTTCGCAGCTTGGTCTCTGCATTGCAAGACTTAGCCAAAGGACAAAAAGATGTACTCAATGCAATCAACAGATTATCAACGAAACTAGAAACAGGTATCAACAGTACACCTCCCTCACCGGTAGATCGGGGATCTACAAGCAGCAGTGGAAAGGTAGCGCACACTAACATTCGGAATACTCCACACATCTACAACAGACCTTCTATTAGGCCTACCATGCCTCACTTCTTGGCAGATACAGTAGGGGGCCCAGTCATGCAGGTAGAACCTAGCGAGCCTTTTGGGGCTTATCTACAGGAGTATAGAGATTTAGGGGATGAGTTTCATGCTGCCATGTCTTTTTCGGATTTCTGCAACATGAAGAGTAGGAACAGGCCCAGGAATTTCAACAAGGGTTTCAATCACAACTATGAGTTGCAGAAGACCTTGGGCAGGTTGACCATCCCAAACTTTGATGGGACTCGCGGAGGATCAGCGAGGATATGGGTTCAAAAGTTGGACACCTATTTCCAACTCAACCCCATGACAGAGACGGACGCCATTAAATTGGCTACACTTCACCTAGACGGAGAAGCTCACGAGTGGTGGTACCACAGATTGGTGACATTGGATCACAACACCATACATTCCTACGGTGAGTTCACTCAAAAGCTCATAGAGAGGTTTGACAGGAAAGATCCAGAGATACATTTCAGGGAGTTGGCTCAACTCAAACAGACCGGTAGTGCAGAAGCTTTCATTTCAGAATTTCAGAGGCTAGCCGTCATGGTAACAGATGTGTCAAAGAGCAGATTGACTATGTTATTCACTGAGGCCCTCACAGAGCCACTACGGGGATGGGTGAAAGCCTACAAACCCCTCACTCTGCAGGATGCCATTAGCAGAGCAAGAGATCTTCAGGATTCAATCCCCAAAAACAAATTCCCACTGAAAACCAATTTTCCTGTTAGGGACAAGGACAGGAAACCTTTCCAGTAAGATGTGCCCAAGAAAACTTGGTTAGACGAGGACACTAGGAAAGACTTAAGAAGGAAGAAGCTATGCTTCACCTGTCAGGAACCATGGGTACCAGGACACAGGTGTGCAGGGAAGGCGAAGGCTCACTACATTGAGGTATATTCAGACAGTGATGAGGACGACTATGAGCAGGAGGCCATAGAAGAGGAATCACATCAGGGTGATACACCAAAGGTAGTCATTGCTACATTATCTGGAGTACCAAGATTCCATACTCTCAGGGTCAGGGGTGTAGTACAGGGTCACAGAGTAGGAGTATTGATTGATGCGGGAGCCACCCACAATTTCATCGACTCCGCTTGGGTAGCCAAGAGAGGTATTCAGACCGAGAAGTTCGAAGGATTCACTGTAGCAGTAGCTGGGAACTCCAGCATGGAGTGCAACTACTGGATCCCAAAATTGAATGTCGCCTTAGGTAACTATCATATGACAGACCCTTTTTATGTAGTGGATGTAGCGGATACTCATGTGGTATTGGGTGTTCAGTGGCTTTATTCTATAGGGAAATACACTACAGATTACAGGGCAATGGAAATGGAATTCCAGCGGCCAGACGGAAAATGAGTAGTTTTGAGGGGCATGAACACCTATCCCCCAAAACCGGTCTCGTCACAGAGGATGGAGGCAGTACTTCGACAGGATGATATAGAATGGGCTGCAGAATGTTTAGTCACCTTCAGGAAACCCCCAGAGACCAGCACACAACACCCAAGTGACATTCAAGCCTTGCTACAGAAACATGAAAACGTTTTTTGGGACCTTCCATCAGGCAAACCACCAGACCGAGGGTTTGAACACATCATCGAGCTAGAGGAGGGAACACAAGCAGTCATCACCACTCCTTATAGGCATCCCAAAAGGTACAAGGATGAGATTGAGAAGACAATCAAGGAATTACTGGAGCTTGGATATATTCAGCCCAGTTCTAGCCCCTTCGCATCCTCAGTAGTACTGGTCAAAAAGAAGAATGGTACACTGCGAATGTGCATCGATTATCGAGCACTCAACAAGAAGACCATTAAGAACAGGTATCTTATTCCCAGAATTAACGAACTCATGGATGAGCTTCGGGGAGCCCAATACTTCTCCAAGATCGATCTTCGCTCGGGGTACCATCAGATCAGGGTACGGGACCAGGACATCTCCAAAACAGCTTTTCGCTGTCACTATGGTCACTATGAGTTTTTGGTCATGCCCTTTGGACTTACCAATGCTTCGACCACTTTTCAGTCATGCATGAACCACACCTTCAGAGCACAGCTACGTAAATTTTTGCTCGTATTCTTTGATGACATCCTGATTTACAGCAAAACATGGGAAGAGCATCTGAAACACCTGGACGAAGCATTGAGTATTTTAGAAAAACATTCGCTTTATGCGAAAATGTCCAAGTGTGAGTTTGGCATAAAGGAGATGCTGTATTTAGGACACGTAATCAATGCAGAAGGAGTACAGGTTGACATGGAAAAAATACGAGCTATCAGAGATTGGCCCGCGCCAAAAACAGTTACAGAATTGAGGGTTCTTAGGTCTGTGCACTTATTACCGACGATACGTTAAGGGATTCTCCCAATTTGCAGCACCCCTCACAGATCTCACCAAGAAGGGGGCGTTCACTTGGACAGACTTAGCACAGAAAACTTTCGAAGAGATGAAGGTTATTATCAGTTCTTGTCCAATTCTAGCATTACCAGACTTCTCATAGCCCTTTGTAGTAGAATGTGATGCCTCAAGGGAAGGGTTAGGAGCAGTGTTGATGCAGAATCATCACCCTATTGCATTTGAGCGCCGTAAACTAAAGAACTACGAGCTCCATTACTCTATATATGACAAAGAGATGCTAGCCATCTTGCATGCTCTCACAAAATTCAGACAGTACCTGGTGGGCAGTAAGTTCAAAATCAAAACCGATCATAACAGCCTCAAGTATTTCCTGGAGCAGAAGGAACTAAATGAGCGACAGCAGAAATGGGTCAGCAAAGTACAAGCCTATGATTTCAAGATCGAGTATGTAAAAGGTAAGAGTAATGTAGTAACTGATGCATTATCCAGGCGTCCAGCCCCATTATCTCTCAGTAGTATATCCACAGATTGGAGAGCACTTCTCTTAGTAGAGTACTCCAAAAATAAATTCGCTTGCGAATTATTGGACGGGCGAATTCAGGATGACAGGTACAGGATTGTGGATGACATCATCTATTACAAAAACAAGACCTCGTTCTAGAATCCACATTGAGGAAAAAGATCATTCAGACAGCCCACGATTCTCCTTTATCAGGGCATCAAGGTTTCTTAAAAACCTACCGGCAAATCAAAGAGAGGTTCTCATGGAAGGGCCTTAAGGGGGAAATTATGCAGCCTGTCCGGGAATGTAGCATCTGTCAGCAGAACAAGATTGAGAACATCCATCCAGCAGGGTTACTCCAGCCACTACCGATTCCAGAACAGAAGTGGGAAAGCATCTCCATGGACTTTATTTCAAGATTGCCCAAGGTCCAAGGGCGAGATTGTTTATATGTAGTAGTTGACAGACTGACCAAGTTTGCACATTTCTTCTCAATATCATCAAACTACTCGGTAGCTCAAGTAGCTGAGTTATTCTTCAGGGAGGTTTTCAGGTTACACGGGTTACCTAAGACCATTGTTAGTGATAGGGATAGCAGGTTCACGGGGGCCTTCTGGCAGGAACTGTTTAGATTGGTGGGGACCAAACTGGCTACTAGTACCAGTTATCACCCCCAGAGTGACGGGCAAACAGAAATAGTCAACAAGTGGATCGAAGGATATTTAAGGAACTATGTAGCAAGGCAACAGCGAACCTGGATCAAATGGCTACACCTAGGGGAGTATTGCTACAATACCACCTATCACATGTCTATTAGGATGACTCCTTTTAAGGTATTATATGGTTACGAGGCCTTGGACTATGCAGATTTGGCATTTGGAGATAGTAGGGCTCCTAAGGCTAAGGATTGGATACAGGACAGCAGGACATTCTGAAAATATTAAAGGAGAATTTACAAATAGCCCAGAATCAACAGAAGTTGTATGCCGACAAACATAGGATTGAGCGGAGCTTTGAGGTAGGGGATTTAGTATACTTAAGGCTCCAGCCTTACAGACAGTCCTCACTTAAGAAGAAAGGAGCAGAGAAGTTAAAACCCCGCTTCTATGGACCATACAGAATAATCAGGAAAGTGGGAGAGGTGGCATATGAACTAGAACTTCCACAGGAAAGCAAAATTCACAATGTGTTCCATGTATCTAATCTGAAGAAGACCCTTGGGCAACACATTGCTCCATCCACCGAATTGCCTCCTTTAGATGATTAAGGACTGTTGATATTGATTCCCGAACGGATCATACAGACTAGAGAGAGGAAGCTCAGGAACAGGATAATCAGAGAATACTTGGTTCAATGGAAGGAACTACCACCAGAGGATGCCACCTGGGAAGGTGAACAGGTATTGCAGCATCCCAGTTTGAAGTTGCTTGAGGACAAGCAATCTCAAGCGGGGAGGACTGTAATGTCCTCTTCCAATTAGGCCTTGAGGCCCAAAACTGCTAACCTATGTGATTCTTGTGGGTTCGAGCGGTCACTGACAGCTAGGGAATCAGCTAAGGACTGATGCCATCCATAGAAGATCTAAGGCATCATCATTAGGTCAAGAAGGGCCACTGGGGCCAAAGGCCACCTTCGTGCATGCCATCCAAGCATTATTTAATGATGCATGCACTCTTTAGGTCTCCATCCGCATGCATGCAAGTCAACGGCAAATTAGAAGATAAAGTGACCTAATTAGGTCTATGATTAGGGTTTTCGCAGTTGAACGTTATAAATAGAGGATAAAGTGAAAGGAGACTTCACTTTTGATTATGATTATTTTGGGAGCTCTTGGATAGCAGCACAGCGTGCCGCACAGCAGTTGGGGTTGGAGACGAAGTCTTCAGCTAACGGGATTTCGGCAGTGAAACATCTGTCCTAGTCTTATTCAGGGTAAGCCATACAGGTTCACCACTTGTTCTTCATTCATTCATAAGTTATTCAGTATATGGTATAGATCGTTGCAGGGACAGGTGTGCAGCCGTAAGGGGGGGTTTTCAGCCAGAAAGCCCTAATCAGTTGCTGGGCCTTTAGACCTCACCTTTACTCCGAAACTTAGGCACCATTCTCATCATCAACATCATACTCCAGTACTCGGTGATTATCAGATCCATCCATGTTCATCTAGAGCAGTAATCAGCAGTTTCGTGATCCCAGGGGCGTGAGCAGCTGTCTCACCGGAGCAAGTCGCTATCCTGCCTAGAGGACTCAGAAATCCCGCATGTACCAAGCATTCTCTCCGACACGGGAAGGCTATCAGTCCTGCAAATCAGCAGCTTCATCGGACACCTCCTTCACTGAAAGCGTCACCCTTTTCTGACTGGGGTTCTTGCTACTGGGGGTTCACCGGAAGTAGAAGAGATCTTCCCATCTCCGATCCAGTTCTCGGTGCTTGCATACTTTCTCCGAAGCAGTCTAGCCGGCTTATCAGTGGTAAGTGTTCATTCTATCTCACAAACCCTAACCCTAATTTTTCCTATAAAATAGGGATTTTTGCATGTCAGTTTGCATGTCCAGTTGTATCCGCATATTTGATTAGAAATAGAAAATATCGGGATTTGGGATATTACAGTGTTCCAGGATGTATAGGTACATACGGTCATAGGGAGCTACCCAAGATGCAGTAAAGATGCTTGGTGTCAAATAGGGTAAGTTGTACAAGTTGTTAGGTCTACCTATATGTGGATCCAAAGGGATCTTGGATCGAGGAATGATGGGAATGACAAAGAGTGAGTAGGAGGCTCCAAAGATTGAGTTGATACCAGGGATTCAATCTTCTAATCCAAAAGATGGGCGTGAGGCTTCTTCCAGTGGCAAGCAAGTCTTCCAGTTCAAAGGGAGCATCTATAACACTGAATGATGTGGTGGTGTTCGAGATAGATCCAGAAGAAGGTTCTTCCACAAGTACCTTCCTTTCTAAGAGGGAAAGTTAGTTATTGTAGCTTGGACAGGTACTTCTATATTGGTAATGTGTATACCATGTAGAAGCCATCCGAAAGATATTCTTTGTGTAATATCCCAAGCTGATAAGTACTAAGTTTTTCAAAGGAATTAAGGTCCGGTTGGGAAGGGTAAACACTTGTGGATGTTGCTCCTTTACTGCTGTGAGTGTATGTAATGTCCCAAGCAACCTTTAATTGTCCCCTACCATGACTTTGGACATGGTGTGACTCACAACTATCTTTTTAAGATCCTTTATAGCCCTACTTGTGCACCCTATTTTCCTGCAGTCATTAAGTATGACATGCAGGAGAATGATAACTCATGGCAATAGCCCCAGCGGAGGAAACCTAGAACAAACAAGTTGGAAGGGTATTGATGATATTAGAAGCATTTTACAGTCAACAGCAAAGTATGATATTTGCTAAGTATCTCAAGTTTCATATACATGAATCACTTAGTTAATGCAGCCTAGACCACAGCAAAGAATGATATTAGCCAAGTATCTCAAGTTTTATATACATGAATCGCTTAGTTAATGCACCCTAGACCAGCTGCTTGAGGCGTAAGCTTGAAATATCTGAACTGAACTTACAAGTGGTAACCAATTTTTAAAATAAACTTAATGTTTTTTTGTTATACAAGGATAGCAAAATAGCAAATACTACCAACTAGAAAAAAACATTTTTCTAGCTGCTACCCTATAAGCTCAGGTTAACAAAATGACATAAAGTCCGAGCACCAACAAGGGACATTTTACTCCTTTTAAGGAAACAGGCAGTTCCTAAACATCACATCTACAGTGCCTATGTGTTCCATAAAAATGTAGCTTTTCACACTCAAAGATATCATATTTAAAGCTACAGCCTACCTTGGAGCCCAGGTTGAAAATTCATGAGCCCAATTTGGCAACACAGCTTTTGGTGCAATAATCATGTGTGGACCAGATACACCCTTATTCTCTATCAAGTAGGCAATCAGTGCTATTGTCTGAATCGTCTTTCCCAATCCCATTTCATCAGCAAGAATCCCATTCAAGTTGTTGTTGAATAAAGAAAGCATCCACTGAAGACCTTCTAGCTGGTAAGGACGAAGTTCACCACCTACAAGCATTGTAGGTTGTTCAGTTACCTGCAACCAGTTAACAATAAATGCTTAGAAAGAAGAAAAGAATAAGACTAGCGCTGACAATCACCATCTAAACTAAAAGACACCTAGCCTTAATTCCTTCCTGCTCTGGTCACCAGTTTTCAGCTGGCATATACTCGTGATTTGTCTTTATTACATAGCATTCAATAAGTGTTTCACTCAAAAGTATAAGGACCAGAGTTCAAAGAACGCCAAAAAACAAAAATGAAGGACGTGTTCTTAACAATGTTTAATGCAATCCAAAAAAACATTTAGCCAGGTACATTGACAATAAAATAAGTAAAAACGAGTAATTAAATAGACTAGGCTTTTCCTAAGGAACATGGAATAAGCATTTCACTCAAAAGTATACAGGGGACCAGAGTTCAAAGAATACCAAAAAGCAAAAATGAGGACGTGTTCTTAACAATGTTTAATGCAATCCAGAAAACACATTTAGCCAAGTAGATTAACAATAAAACAAGTAAAAACGACTAATTAAATAGACTAGACTTTTCCAAAGGAACATAGAATAAAACAATTAACTAGTTCAGTTGAAGTAAAATAATTGACTAGTTAAAATAATTTGGGTAAAGCAATGGCCTAGTTCTGTAATAGTTAAAAGCAGTGTTTCGGGAGGGATGCACCGTCCAGGCTGGAGGATGTATTTCCCAAATTTTTTGTCGAAGGGAAACTTGGGGAAGTAGTATTTTGCACAGATGCACACTGTAACAGCCCGCTTTTTATCCCAAAATGCAAATGTGATGTAATGATCAAGTGGCTAGAAGTATATATGGTCTAGGATGACCAAAGAGATTGTCATTATGTACATAAACTTATATTATAGAAATCCCTGACAGCTGCAAACAAAAGACGAAAAAGAGATGGGAGGGCTATGATTCCACAGTGGGAGAAGTGAAAGGGGGCTAAGTGGAGAGGACCTTAGTGAGCTATTAACTTAAGTACTTAGCCTTCATTATAAACGTTAGTGAATTTATCCAGTCCCTAAACCCACAATTATGAGTTGATTTATTTAATCTTTGTTTATTAACCTAGGCTTGGGAGATTAAAGGGGAAAACATGGGCTCCTCATGAGGACCATGTGGAGGTTTCCCATCATGCAAATATTATGTTTGGAAATCCAGCTTGACAGGGGGGTGGATTCTTGCATCATTTTTGCTGGTACAAATTTGGGAATAAGAAAGTAGAACAGTTATCCTATTGACCGCATTCTCATGCAAGTTAAAGCTGTTTCCACTAGGAACTGATGCTAATGTATATTGTGTTGATTAGAGAAGGAAACCTGCCCTAGAGCTAAGAACCCCTAGAGTCCCAGCAATGAGATTCCCTGCCCAGCCTGTGCTGTAGCACTGGAAAGAAATTGGGTAGCCTAAGGGAGTGCTTGTAGAGAAGGGGATCCATATCTTAGTGTTGTGCAAACTGAGGAGGGAGAGTGTTGATTGATTGGGATAGTTGTAGAGTGAATTTTGGCACAAGAGGATTTTTTGGATTGTGGGTTAAGCAGAAAACCTTAGGATCCTCACCTTTGTTGAATGATAGCCTCAACTCGAGGGTGGCCTCTGTCATAAAGAGATTAAGTGTGACAGAGAACCTAAGGCTGGAGAGGAACATCCTTCATTTCGAGCTAGTTGGAGGATTATTTTCTATTTCGAGCTAGTTCGAGTGTTATGAAATGCTCTATTTAGTGTTATGAAATGCTCTATTTATATTTCTGTCTTGCATTTAATTATTTTACAGTGAGCCAATCTGTGTGTATGAATTTAATTCCAATGATTAGGGATGAAAGCACAATAGAACTGCAATAATGTTTAGTAATAAAAATAAATAAGTAAAGCTGTTAAAGCTTGCTTCAACTATTAAATCTACAGTTAGCTATTAAAAATGATGTTGGTATCAGAAGACAAAAATTCGGACGCCGAATTAAAGTACCCCGTAACCTTTACAGTGGACAGAGATTAATGGGGTATGTAGCCAGGTGGTTTCAGAGCTAGGTTACAACATTAGACTTGTAAGGACAAAAAATAAATATGCACAAAAATAAATTAGAGAAGAGTGCTATGTGAAATATTTCACAACATGACTCCATGACATACGTTTGGCAAAAAGTACAATTGTTGGCTAACTGTTTGACAAAATATTTATGCAAGAATTGGGTAAAAGTCATAGTTAAGAAATTCATGGCTTTGAACTGTCCAGATAATGTTCTTGACAAAGCATACTGGTTGAATATGGAAGTGCTACTAGTTATATTGTAAATTACAGAATTCGATCTGGTAGAGAAAATTGGGAACAGTTTGAATGGTCGACATTATAGTCTAAACTGGTGGCCATGGAGTCGGAATCACCAGTCACACAGACCAAATTCTCATCAGAAGAGCAAAGAAATTCAATTGGGGGTCAAACAAGAGACACCATGCCAATAAGTTGCACAATGGTCACGTGTCCATTAAGTAGAAAATATATAAAATATATATTTTTGAACTTATAGAAGAAACATCGAAGTCCTACATAGAACGTACCATGATGTGCACCCACACATGTGACGTAGACTGGTAGGTGATGTGGAGGTGTCAAGTGATGCTAGGTGTAGTCGGATGGTCCACAAGTGGCGGCCATGAGGCAAGACCGAGGCTACAGTGCATAAGCAGTTTGTGGAGGCTGAGGAAGCGCTTTTGGAGAATGTAGTTTCGGCATTGCAATTGATCAGAACATGACACATACCCAAAGCAATAAGCAGATCGTCAAGGTCAAAGTGGGTGTTAAAGAATTACACCTCCACACTCCACAATTGATCTGGATCATGCACAGGAAAACATGTGTTGCCAAAGATTGAATGTCAGAGATGGGACCCCCTGTAACATTAACTGATGAGATTGCACCAGGTGGAACTTGAGTGCACAGTGGTAGCCATATGGAAGGGGGGTTCCAAGAAAAGTGGTAAGTGGTTTGCAGAGGTGGAAGTGGTTTTGGAGAATAGAGTTTGGGCTCCACAGTTGATGAATGAGTGACACATGTACCCAGGGTGGTAAGCAGACTGTGGAGGTCAAAGCGGGTGTTAAAAACTTACACTTCCATGCTCTAAAATTGATCTGGGTCGTTCATCAAAGATCGCATATAAGGAACATGTGCATGAAAAAAGACAACATCAAAGCAGAACCCCAATCACATAAACAGTCAGGAACATGCCAAGTGGAGGAATAAAAGGGCAAGGAGGATAGGAAGGTGGCATGCAAATTAGTTAATAAATAAAATAAATAGATAAATCGAAAAAGAAGAGAAAGGCCATGGATGCCTGACCTTTCGGGTTAGGTGGTAAGGGAGATGACATGGCCAACATAGGTGTTGACACAAAGGACCCGACTGCAACATCAAAGTAGCGTGTCAAGTCATGTCAACAAAAACAATTATGTGGACCCACACATAATTTCTTATTTTGTCCATAACATCCGCAGAAAAGCTGAGAATGAAGTGAAATTCCATGCGTAGGTTCACACTCACAGTGATGAGAACTACAAATGTATCAGATAGGAGTGTCGTCCTACTCAACATCAGATTTCCAGAAATTGACAATTAGTCATTTCTGAAGGCCAGTAGGCCAACTCTTTGACAAGAGCTCTGCTGCTGATGAAATTCACATAGTGCATATTATGACTGGGCACAAAGAAACCCCGTGGAGCATTTGGCCAAATTCCAAAGTGTTTGAAGTGAAAGTGCAAAATCAAGCCAAAATCAAGGATTCTCTAAAATTGCACATCCAATTACGTCAATAAAAGAAAGAAGTCAAATTTGAATAGACAATACAATGTGAAAAAAGTCAAATTGTCATAATTATTTGTTAATTTTGTACCTAGGAAAGTGTTCTCCTAGGTGACTTTAGCCTTGGTCACTTAGAGAGTGAAAATAAAATGACCCTTGCATTAAATGACTTAAATGGAGCATTTATTTTGACTTTAGAGATTAAAGTGACTTTTTGATCAATTTAAGTGGATGAGTGAAATTAATATTTTGAGAATTAAATGTGAGCATTTAATATCATCCATTGATCTAATCTAATCTCCACCGTTAGATTAGATGAACCCTAGGGTCCTCTCAAAAAGGCAAGGGAAGGTCATTTTTTCTTCACTTTTGGAGATTGTAGTGAGAAGGGAGAGCAAAGAAGAAAGTTTCCATTTTTTTTATCAAGAAGGAAATATTGCAGCACGGACAACAAGGCAGTGGGCAGCTTTAGCATGGCACAGAAATCGAGGAGCAGGAGCAGCATTTAATGTTGTTGTCCATACAGTACGGATTCCGTACAGGAGCATGATTCAAAGGGCAGAAAATCAGGCACAGGAATCGAGGCTGATTCTGGGCACATTTCCCGAGGCAATATACAGCATGTTTTCCATACAGTCCGTACAGGCAGAGATTTCGAGGTGGTTTCAGCTCACGAATTTCGAGGCGTGCCATACAGCAGGCTGTCGTCCAGTCCATACAGCAGCACAGTTTTTGAGGTGGTTTCAGCAGTAAATTTCAGAGTTGTATTTTTCCTGTTGGGCACGAAAACCGAGACAAATTTCTCTCCTGGGTTGAGATAAGTTGGTTTTGAAATTTCTGAGTTTTGCTGTAACATTTTCCAGAAAAATAAAAATACTCTCACTGACTGGTATTCCACATGTGGGTTTTTCCAGAGCCATTGGCCAAAAGTTTCTGAGTACTGTGTGTTGAATGGCGTGCATTTTATTTACTTTCTGTCCATGAAAAGATGAAGTTACAGCAGTGTTATTAAGTCTGAAATTTATGTTTATTTCCATCATTTAAATTTCTGGGTTTGCAAATAAGCTGAGACAAATTTTTTAACTTATAACCGGAGGCTGAAACTTGTGAAAAATCTAAACGGTATCAGAGCTGAGTGGGGCAGAAAACTAAATTTTTGCAGACAGACAGTCATTTCCAGAATTCAGAAAAACTTTTGTGACAGTACTACCTTTTTGCTGAAACTTATTTTTTGAGAAAGATGTCTACTCTCGGACTGAGAAGTGAAGATAGACTAGATGGTGCAGGGAACTTTGTCTAATGGAAGGCCAAGATAGTGCTTTTGTTGAGAGAGAATGAGTTGTGGGATGAGGTAGTCAATAATACTACAACTCACCCCATTGTCATTCCCAGTGCTACTACTGATCTAGCAGCAGCGACTGTCTTTGTGAAAAAGGGCATTAAAGCCATGAGGATTATCTTGGATGTTGTTAATGACCACGTTATTCCCCACATTTCAGCGAAGGATCATTCACATGAGATGTGGAGTGCTTTGACCGTGTTGTTTCAAAGTTCTAATGAAAATAGGAAGATGGTTCTTAGGGAGAAGCTAAAGAATATCAAGATGGTCAAAGGAGAGGTTTGTATGACTTATCTTACTAGGATCTCTCAGGAGAGAGATGAGTTTACAGCTGTTGGGGTGGTTGTTACTAGTCCTGAGCTAGTGCGGACAACCTTGAATGAGGTGACTCCACCTTGAGCTGTGTTTGTACAGGGTTTGGTGGCTAGAGAGAACTTACCATCATGAGACAAGGCTTATGATGATTTTGTTCAGGAGGAGACTCGAAGAGGTTTCTTGTAGTGCAGTGCTTCTACTAATAGAGATGATGAGGAGGATGTGGCCTTGACAGCAAAGGGGAAGAAGAACAACAAGAAGGGTCCCAAGAAGGGGGGGTCAAGCAGCAGGATGGGCAGAAGAAGGATCTAAGCATTGTAAAGTGCTTTGCATGTCACAAGATGGGGCACTATGCTAGGCAGTGTCCGAACAAGAAGAAGAAGAAGAAGTGGTAGCATACAGCAGCTTCAGCGGAAGTCGATGACTTTGCCGCTAGATTCCAGAGTGAGTTTTCACTATGCACTAGGCATATTGGATTGAGCGAGCATCTATTTTCACCCAGTGCAGATGTTGATAGACAGAGGGAGTTTTCCTTGGTGACAGACCATTCTTACAGTGCATCTACTTCCAGCACTTGGTATATTGATAGCGGAGCCTCGAGTCACATGACAGGTGCTCGTGCTCCAAGCTTACACAGACAAAGACGGATGTGGAGGTGGTGTTGGGAGATGACTCAGTAGTTAGAGTTGTTGGGCGTGGGACCATTACCTTTCCAAGGGAGTCCATGAGTCCCATGAGTTGTTGGGCGTGCATCTACTTCCAGCACTTGGTATATTGATAGCAGAGCCTCGAGTCACATGACAGGTGCTCGTGAGATGTTCTCCGAGCTTCCACAGACAAAGACGGATGTGGAGGTGGTGTTGGGAGATGACTCAGTAGTCAGAGTTGTTGGGCGTGGGACAATTACCTTTCAGAGGGAGTCCATGAGTCCCATGGTATTGAGAGATGTATCGTATGTACCAAGGCTGAAGAAGATCCTAGTTTCAGTTTCCATGATCAAGGATCAGGGTCTTGGGGTGTCCTTCCTGGATGGACATGTGCATATGTTTCCCAAGACTGCAGGACCATCTGCCTCAGTTGTTATTGGAGTTAGATGCGGGAAACTGTATAGGCTCTTGTTTCAACCTCGGCTTGCCTTGGCACATAACAGCAGCAGTGAGCTTTGTGAGCTTTGGCATAGGAGGATGGCTCACTTGCATCATCCATCCTTGGGTTGTTGAGACATATGGTTACAGGTTTACCGAAGTTCAGCACAGGGCAAAGTGATGTGTGCAAGGGGTGCGCTTTGGGAAAGTACACCAAGACTGCAACAGTCCTTGACTTGATACATTCAGATTTGTGCGGACCGACGTCTTTTGCCTCCTTGAGAGGATACGAGTATTATGTGACATTCATTAATGACCATTCCAGGAAGACCTGTATCTACTTTCTGAAGAGCAAAAAGTCTAAGGAAGTCTTGCAGAGGTTCCAAGAGTTCAAAGCTCTTGTGGAGAACCAAACAGGGAGGAAGATCCAAGTTCTCAGATCGGATAACGGGGGTGAGTATACCTCCAAGGAGTTTCATGGATATTGTATACAGGACGGTATCAAGAGATAGTTGACAGATCTGTATACTCCAGACCAAAATGGAGTAGCTGAGAGGAAGGGCAGGTCCATTGTTGGAGCAACCAAATCCATGTTACATGACCAGTCTCTTCCTTTCTTTCTCTAGGCTGAGGCTTGCAGCACAGTTGTAGATCTTCAGAACAGGAGTCCCTATCGTGTCGTGGGGAACATGACACCTGAGGAGTATTTTTCAGGCAAGAAGCCTGAAGTTAAACATTTTCGGATATTTGCTAGTTTGACTTACTCTCGTGTCCCTTTAGAGAAGAGGACAAAGTTGGAGCCCACTGCAGAGAAGGGCATCTTTGTGGGCTATGATGAGACTTCGAAGGCCTTCCGTATTTACCTTCTCTCTCAGAAGAAAGTGGTTGTGAGAATGGATGTGAAGTTTGAGGACGAGCGGGCCTTCAAGAAGTCTCGAGAGTCAGAGCATGGAGAGCAACAGGTTCCTACACCTCAAGTTGTTACACAGGTTCCATCAGCGCTATAGTCAGGATCACAGGTTTCCGGGGTTACATGACAACGTAGTGCAAGCACAGGTTCACCAGGTTCAGCGGTTCATCCAGCAAGGTCTTCGGGGACAGGTGATGGATCTACGATTACAAGTACACCGTACAAGGGATCAGGATCAAGGTTACAGGGTACACCTGGTGTTTGGTACAACAGCTTCAGGTTCACAGGTTACTGGGGTTTCTAGCTCTGGTAGTTCTTCAGATGAGGACAGGCCAGTGTGGGAAGAACCTTCAGGGAAGAAGAAGCCTAAGTGGCTTCGGGAGACCTTGAAAGATGCTTTGAAGGTTGGGAAACCCAAGGAGGTAGTGAGGGCCACCAAGATGCCTAACGGATTGGGCATGTTGTTGGTGGCTAGTACACGTGAGTCTGAGCCTTCTACTTTTAAGGAGGCTTCCCAGGATCATGTTTGGCGAGATGGCATGATGGATTAGTAACATTCCATCACGAAGAACGATGTGTGAAAGATAGTTCCGAGACCTGAGGGGAGGTCAGTGGTGACTTCTCAGTGGCTTTACAAGCTAAAGCATGCAGCGGATGGGAGTGTGGAGAAGTAGAAGGCCAATTTTGTAGCACAAGGGTTTTCACGGGTTGAGGGCATTGATTATGATGAGACTTTTGCGCTGGTTGCTCGGTATACTTCTATTAGGGCATTGATCTCCATTGCAGCGGAAATGGGTTGGAAGATGCATCAGATGTATGTGAACACTGCATTTCACAATGGGATCATACAGGAGGAGATTTATGTTGACCAGCCTTAGGGATTTGAGATTCATGAGAGAGAGTCTCAAGTTTGCAGGTTGAAGAAAGCCTTATATGGGCTGAAGCAAGCTCCTAGAGCTTGGTACTCCAGGATCGATTCTTACTTGCTAAGTATGGGGTTTCAGAAGAGTGAAGCAAATCTGAATCTCTACTTCATCATGGTTGGAGATGATCTGCTTATTCTTCTGCTATATGTTGATGACTTGCTTATCACAGGGCGAGAGAGACCCATTGCAGCTTGCAAGAAGGATCTTGCAGCAGAGTACTAGATGACAGATATTGGGTTGATGCATTATTTTCTGGGATTGGAGATTTGGCAGAAGCTTGTGGACACATTTTCCTGGGACAGCGAAAGTATGCGGTTGATATTCTGAGGAGATTTAGGATGGAGGATAGGAGGCCGATGTCGACATCGATGATCACCAACTAGAAGAAGCTTCATGCTTATGAGGGGGAGTTGGTGGATCCTACTTTATACCGTTAGCTCACTGGGTCATTGATGTATCTGGTCAACACTTGACCATATTTGTGTTTTGCAGTGAACACTCTTAGTCAGTTCATGGTTGAGCCCAGGAGTGTGCATTGGGTAGCCACAAAACATGTGTTGTGTTATCTAGCAGGGGCAGTGGATTTTGGTTTGGACTACAGGAGGTCAGATGCGATCAAATTGGTTGGTTTTACAGACTCATATTGGGCAGGCAGTGTGGTAGACTGAAAGAGCACTTTCGAATGTTGTGTCAGTTTGGGCTTGGCAGCAGTATCGTGGTGCAGTTGAAAGCAAAAATATGTTGCTTTGAGTTCTGTAGAGGCTGAGTATATGGCATCCAGTTAGGCCAGCTGCGAGGCTTTGTGGCTTCGCAAGTTGCTGATGAATTTATTTGGTCAGGAGCTGAAACCTACGGTGATCTACTGTGGAAATCAGAGTTGCATCCAGCTCTCTGAGAATCCAATATTTCATGACCGGTCAAAGCACATTGAGATCATGTATCATTTCATCCGAGACTATGTTCAAAGAGGAGCAATTACTTTACAGATAATTTCCACTGATGAGCAGGTAGCAAACATTCTGATGAAATCTTTGGGGAGGGGCAAGTTTGTCTTCTCCAGAGACAAGTTGGGAGTGGTGCAGAACACCTTCCTCGGTAAGAGGGAGTGTTAATTTTGTACCTAGGAAAGTGTTCCCCTAGGTGACTTTAGTCGTAGTCACTTAGAGAGGGGAAATAGAGTGACCCTTGCATTAAATCACTTAAGTGGAGCATTTATTTTGACTTTAGAAATTAAAGTCACTTTTTGATAAATTTAAATGCGTGAGTGAAATTAATATTTTGAGAATTAAATGTGAGCATTTAATCTCATCCATTGATCTAATCTAATATCCACCATTAGATTAGACGAACCCTAGGGTTCTCTCAAAAAGGCAAGGGAAGGTCATTTTTCCTCACTTTTGCATATTGAAGTGAGAAGAGAGAGCAAAGAAGAAAGTTTCCATTTTTCGAGCAAGAAGGAAATATTGCAGCACAAAAAACGAGGCAATGGAAAGCTTTAGCACAGCACGAAAATCAAGGAGCAGGAGCAGCATTTAATGTTGTTGTCCATACGATCCGTACAGTACGGATTCCGTACATGAGCACGATTCCCAAGGTAGAAAATTGGGCACAAAAATCAAGGTTGATTCTGGGCACATTTCCCGAGGCAAAGTACAGCATGTTTTTCGTACAGTCCATACAGGCACAAATTTCGAGGTGGTTTCAGTTACACGAATTTCGAGGCAGGTCATATAGGCAGTACAGCGAGATGTCCTACAGTGTGTATAGCAACACGTTTTTCGAGGTAGTTTCAACAATAAATTTCATAGTTGTATTTTTCCTGTTGGGCACGAAAACCGAGACAGAAATCTCAATCCTGGGTTGAGATAAGTTGGTTTTGAAATTTCTGAGTTTTGCTGTAACATTTTCCAGAAAAATAAAAATACTCTCTGACTGGTTTTCCCCTTATGGGTTTTTCCAGGGCCATTGGCCAAAAATTTCTAAGTACTATGTGTTGAATGACGTGCATTTATTTACTTTTTGTCCATGAAAAGATGAAGTTACAGCAGTGTTATTAAGTCTGAAATTTATGTTTATTTCCAGCATTTAAATTTCTGGGTTTGCAAATAAACTAAGACAATTTTTTTAACTTATAAGCGGAGGCTGAAACCTGTGAAAAATCTACATGGTATCAGAGCTGAGTGGGGCAGACAAACAATATAGAATAAACAGTTTAAATATCACCCAAACAGCGATGCCCCTTTTAGTTATCTTTCTAAACCGGTCTAAAATAATAGAACAAGGGTCAAATTACCCACTTTGCAACCAAGTTTCACTATTAAAATCTAAAGTTTTCTATCAGACAAATAAGTTAAAATACCCAATGCAACGGATAACTTCCATGCAGTTGCTATTTAAATCATGTGCAAAAACGAGTTACATGTTACATCTCACACGTGGACCCTTTTTTTTAAATTGCAAATTCACTGTTTTGGGGGGTACCTATCGTTATTGTACGAACCAACCGGTTCCATATGGAACCAGCCAAAAACAGTTTGAGTGCATGATTTGACCCGGCGAAGACTGTAAACTGATCTAACCGACCGATTTTGTCAAAACCAGTTGAAAACTGATAACATTGGTTGCCATTGTGCATGCATTGAAGATGTGCAGACACTACCTTAAGTGGAAAATTTGAATTAAGAATAGATCATAATGGGCTGAAATATTTATTTGAACAATAGACTTTGAATGCCAAGCAAATAAGATGACTGAAATTTCTTTGTGAATTTGATTTTGATATCAAAATATATTAAAGGTAAAGAGAACAAGATTGTTGATGCACACTCAACAAAAGGACACATGCCATGCATGCTACAGCCATTATCATGTGTAAATTAGGATTAAGAAACAAAAAAACTTAAGTCGTTATCTCAGATGAGCATTAGCTAGAGATCAAAGAAGATGCACAAAAGAAATATGAAGCTTACAAGTTGGAAGTTGATGGAATTCTTTAGTATTACAATAAAGTTTATGTTCCATATGTTGGACATCCTCGATGCCCAAAGACAATTGCAGCAGTAATAAGTCAATACTTTTGGCCAAGAATGAAAAAAGATATTGCTGAGTATATAGCTAGATGTACAGAGTGTTGTTAGAATTTGATAGTTGTAAACCAAGTTCACTAAAAGAATGTCAAAGCACAAAAACAAAGTGTGGAGCTCGTTTAACCACAATGATAAGCAATCATCACACAACCATAGACAAAGAGATTGTCTCCCCCAAGCTCGCACCTTCCAATAGAGATAAATCGATTAAAGATAGTAGTGCATCCAGATAGTAGTAGCAACACCCAATAAAGACAAAGAGAAACCTCTCCAAAGTGGATAACCCCAGAAAATTATCCTCCTAGCTGCAATATCAAACTTGTTGTAGCAGAGGCGAACTTGTGTGTTGCAATGTGTCCAAATGAGGAGGCGTCCCTCCTATTTATATTGTTTTCTGTTTTTAATTGGGGCAGACTTCACTTATTTCACAAAGAAATTACATTTTATTTTATCATTTCTTGGGCTGACTTGTGAGGTGATGCCTCACGCAGCTACTACAACAACAAGTGTGAGAGGGTAAAAGTTGAGCACAATTATCTAGCAAGATTGCTATAGCCATTGCCAATAGCACTGTAGAAATGTGAAGTAGCGGCAATCGATTTTATCACTAAGCTTCATAAGACATCAAGGAAAAATGATTCCATCATGTGTAGTTGCAAACAAGTTGACAAAAATTAACCACTTTATTCGAAACAAGTCAATTCGTAAGACATCTAATATTCCAGAAATTTACAAGAAAGAGATTGTTAGGTTGTATGGTATACCAAAGCCAATTGTGTCAAACGGATATCCAAAGTTTACCTCCATCTTCTAGAAAGTGTCATTCAAATGCTTTGGAACAAATCTAAATTTAAGTACATCATATCATCCACAAACAAATGGACAAACAAAGAGAGTTAATCAAGTGAATGACGATATGCTAATAATGTATGTGATGGACAAGACATCTAAGTGGGAGGAATACTTATATTTGTGGAATTTGCATATAATTATAGATATCATGCTTCTTTAAAGAAGCTTTGTGTGGTAGAAAGTGCAATACTCCAATTAATTGGGACAATACAATAGATAAAGTAGTAATTGAGCCAAAGTTGCTCAAAGAAATGCATGAGCTGACAGTTAAAATCGGGCAAAATTTGAGAACAACACAAGACAGTCAAAAGCGTTATGCAGACAAGGGAAAGATATCAAGACAATTCAAGGTTGGGGAGCATGTGTATTTAAAAGTTAGATTGAAAAAGAGCTCCTTAAAATTGGGAAGTTGTCCGAACATGGTAGCTATATATCACAGGCTTTTGAGATTAATATAGGTCCTAATTCATATGAACTGACAAGTACAAATAGTATGCATCCTAAACAACTCGAAGAAAGTAATGTGGGAGCTGGAGGATGCTATGAGAGAGGCTTACCCACATCTATTTTAAAATTTTGATGTAAATTTTTCTATATAGCATTGATATCCACCAAGGACGGTGCAAATATAAGAGGGAAATGTAACACCTGGTTTTTACCCCAAAATATAAATATGTATGTAATGATCAGGTGGCTAGGAACCAGACATCTATGATCTAGAATTACCAAAGATATTGTAATTATGTACATTGACTTATAATATAAAATCCCTAGCAGCAAAAAAAGAAGGACAAAAAAGAGATTCATTGAATAAAATACACTCTAGTTACAAGGTTTTGAGTAGCCCCTTTATGGGATCTCCTAGTGATTTCTAGTTATCATTTTGTAGCATGTTGAGGTTTATTTGTGGATTGTGAGAGCAACCCTAATTTCCCTAAACCTTTCTGAACCAACCCCTTTGTTGGACTAGATTGCTTTGACTCCATTTTTCCTAGGGATTGGCACTAGTCTTCATGGTCCTCCCATCGCCCCTTTATCATATACTACAACACAAAAAACTGTTTTGCTGAAACTACTCTTCCAAATCACCTTGTGTATGATATCTAAGCTTTAGTAATCCTATCCTAAGGAAGCCCTCTTGAGTTGGAGAAGAGCAAACCCAACGTGTACAGAGGTGGTTATTGAGGTGACAGTGAGTAACACCTCTAAGTTATAGTTGGGCTAGCTTTGTTCTTTGGGGCTTTAATCATACATACTGGTTCACGCTCCAACACTAGTGACAATGGATGAGGGGTCATGTCCCTTGGTAGGTTATGTCTTTTAGATAGGATGTTTCTTTCTTTATTATTAACTATCATTTATTATTGTTATTATTATTTTAATATTATTTCTTGATGTTCTATATATTTATGTTTATATAGTTATTTCTATTAAAATCACTGTACACCAGGGCTATATTGATTCTCTGGGATCACTGTCCTGCTGTAAATTATTGGGTAGAAAGTCTAGAAAACTTTTGAAATGCCCTACTTGATTAGTGCAGTTGATTACTTGTAACCCCATATCTGACTATTTATGTGTGTTAATACCATTAAAATTCTCTCATTAAAAAGTTTATTTAATGCAGTAAACAAATGATAATTTGTTAAAATGTATACAGCTTCCTGAGCCTATAAATCACATACTAATATCATGCTATGCCCTTCAAGGGAAAAGAAAAGTGGATTCCAATAGCTCAGAAAGTGATAGATACAGTTGATTTTTATAGCTAGGAAAGTGTTTCCCTAGTGATTTTTTTGCCTAAGCCACTTAAAAGGGGAAATTAAAGTGACCCTTGCAATTAATAACTTGAGATGAGTTTTAATTTTCACTTTAGAGAATAAAGTGACTTTTTTATAAATTTAAGTGAGGTGAGTGAAAATAATTTTGGAGAGAATTAAAAATGCATTTAATCTCATCCTTCCATCTAATTCATTTTGGGCCCTTGGATTAGATGACTATTCAGCCTCCTCATTTAGACACCACAAAGGAAAGGGAATGCATTCACGACTCATTCTTTTTTTCCATGAGAGTTGGAGAGCTAAGAAGGAGAAAAATTGCAGACAAAGAGAGACCAGCAGTGGGCATCATTGCCAAGACCGAACAACAGCATTAAATACATTTCCGTACAGCACGCATCCAGAGGCAAATTCAGGGCATGAAAATCGAGGTCCACACACCTGCATTAATTGTTGTTCCGTACAGCAGTGCCACAAATCTCTAGAAAGTTTTGGGCGCAAATTTCGAGGCAGTCCATACAGTTTTGGGCACAAATTTCAAGGCAGTCCGTACATCAAGGAGCACAGAAATCGACACTGTACATACAGTCAGTTTGACACGGTTTTTGAAGCAGCTGTTCGGCAGAAATTTCTGACTATAAAATTTCTGAATTCAGTCAATTTGCAAAGCATTGTGGTGGAGATAAGTTTATCTCTGTTTTTTTGTTGTACTTTAATATTATTAAAGAAAATAAAACTATCTCTCTCTTTCAAGAACAGGTTTTCCCCAGAGGTTGGGGTTTCGCCTGGGTCATTTGACCAAAAAATTCCGAGTCTGAATTTTCATGTGTGACTGTGTTCTTATTGCTGCTCATTTAAAGTTGTAAAATTCTTCATGTGTTTCAGTCAAATTGTTTATGAGAAATTGAACTAATTTGCAGCTGAAAGTAAATTGGCTTGGGCATTAAACAATGAAGAAAATGGTGTCTTGAAACCAGGTGGGGGAATGAGATAGAAAATTTACATGGTATCAAAGCTGAGTTTGAAGGAGCAGAATTAATACAGTGAAAAATTTCAGACTGACGGTAAATTCTTTTGTCAAAGGACAGCATCTTGTTGAAACTTGAATTTTGTAGTAAAATGGCAACAAGACTAAGGTTGGAGGATAGGGTAGATGAGGCTGAGAATTTGTCCCATGGAAAGCTAGATTGGTGCTTATATTGGAGGAAAATGAACTTTGGGATGATGTGGTTCATAGTACACAAGCAAACCCTGTCACAGTTCCCGCTTCCACCGATACACAAACACTTGCAGCCTTCAACAAGGACATAAAAGCTAGAAGGATTATTCTAGATGCAATTAAAGATCATGTAATCCCACACATCTCTATTAAAACCCGTGCATATCATATCTGGGATGCTTTGACCAGCTTGTTTCAAAGCTCAAATGAGAACAGAAAAATGGTGTTGAGGGAGAAATTGAAAAGTATCAAGATGGCCAAGGCTAAGGTAATGATTTCCTACCTTACTAGGATATCTCAGGTGAGAGATGAGCATGCAGCAATTGAGGAGGTTGTTTCTGGCACTGAGCTAGTGCGGACAGCATTGAATGGGGCTGCAAAGCCTTGGGATGTTTTTGTGGAGGCTATAGTAACCAGGGAGAACTTGCTTGCTTGGGACAGACTTTGGGATGACTTTTTTCAAGAGGAGACCTAGAGAGGTTTTGTGCATGGGAGCTCTTCTATTAGCAGGGAGGATAAGGAGAATGTGGCTTTCACTGCCAAGGGAAAGAAGAATTTCAAGAAGGGTGGGGCTAAGCAGCAGGGTGGACATAAGAAGGACTTGAGTACTGTAAAGTGCTTTGCTTGTCAGAAACTTGGGCACTATGTTGGACAGTTCCCAAAGAAGAAGAAGAAGAAGAAGCAACAGACAACAGCTTCAGCAAAGGTTGATGAGTTTACAGCTAGATTTGAGAAAGAGTTTGATCTCTCTGTTGGACAAGTTGTGAGAGAGAGAGCATCCATCATCACCAGTACAGACATTGAGGTAGAGAGGGAGTATTCTTTGTTGACTGGCCATTCTTTCAGTGCATTCACCACTAGCATGCAGTATATTGATAGTGGAGCTTCGAGCCACATGGCAGGTGCTCGAGTGATATTTTGCGAGCTTTCACAGGAAGGTATAGATGTAGAGGTAGTGTTGGGGGACGACACCATTTTCAGAGTTGTTGGGCATGGGACCATCACATTTCGGAGGTAGTCCATGAGTCCCATGACCTTGAGCGATGTGTTGTTTGTACCTGGGTTGAAGAAGAAATTGATATAAGTTTCCATGATCAAGGTCAGAGGACTTGGGGTGTCTTTCCTAGATGGACATGTGCGAGTTTTCCCCAAGACTGTAGAACCATCTACCTCTTACACCATTGGAGTCAGATATGAGAAGTTGTACAAGCTCTTGTTTCAGCCCCAGCATGCTTTGACACATAGCAACAACAGTGAGCTTTGTGACTTATGGCATAAGAGGATGGCACATCTGCATCATCCAACTTTGAGGATGTTGAAGGACATGGTTATTGGATTGCCTGAGTCCAGCACTGAGCAAAGTGATGTATGCAGAGGGTGTGCTTTGGGAAAGTACACCAAGACTGCTTTTCCACGCAGTGATTACAGGTCAAGAGGAGTACTTGATTTGATACATTATGATTTGTGTGATCCTATGTCATTTGTTTCTCTGAGATTTTTTTAGTATTATGTGACATTCATCGATAATCATTCTAGGAAGACCTGGATCTACTTCCTAAGGAGCAAGAAATCTAAGGAAGTCTTGAAGAGGTTCCAAGAGTTCAAAGCTCTTGTGGAAAACCAGAGTGGGAGGACGATTCGGGCACTCAAATCAGATAATGAGGGTGAGTATACCTCCAAGGAGTTCGATGAGTATTGCAGACAAGCGGGCATACAGATACAATTGATAGTACCATACACTCCTGAGCATAATGGAGTGACGAAAAGGAAGAATCGATCTATTGTTGGAGCAGTGAGAGCCATGTTACATGATCAACCACTTCCTTTCTTTCTTTGAGGCGAGGTATGTAGTACAGTTGTATACCTTTAGAACATGTGTCTTTATCGTGCCTTGGGGAGAAAGACTCCTTCGGAGATGTTCACAGGAAGGAGGCCCGAGGTTAGTCAATTTCGCATATTTGGTTGCCCGACTTTTTCACATGTCCCTTCTGAGAAGAGGACAAAGCCTCAGCCCACTACAAAGAGAGGCATCTTTGTGGGGTATGATGAGATTTCGAAGGCCTTCCACATTTATCTTCCTATCCTGAGGAAAGTTGTTGTGACACGAGAAGTGAGATTTGAGGAGGAGAGGGCCTTCAGGAAGTTTAGAGAATCAGTGCAGGAGGAGTAGCAGGCTCCTCCACCTTAGGCAGCTTCACAGGTACCATCAGTACAGAGTTCAGGTTCATATGTTTCCGAGGTTATTAGGCCACAGGTTACAGGCACGGAATCTTCAGCTTCAGGGGTTCAACAAGTACGTACTATAGGGATAAGTTTTGGTTCTCAGGTCACAAGTTCACCATACATAGCTATCGGATCACAAATTTCACCAATTGTTGGTTCACCAGCTCCTCGTACACAAGTTTCTAGAACTTCTACATCTAGGATTTCTGTAGATGATGACAGATCAGTTTGGGAGCAACCTTCAGGGAAGAGGAATCCTAAATGGCTTCGGGAGACCTTGAAGGACGCTAAGGATTTTGAAGCGCCCAAGGAATCGGTGAGGAATATAGTGATGCCTGAGAGGTTGGGTATGGCCTTGGTTGCTAGTATTCGTGATTCGAAGCCATCTACTTTTGAGGAGGCCTCTCAACATCATGTCTGGAGAGATACCATGATGGAAGAATACCATTCCATCATGAAGAACAATGTTTTGGAAATTGTTCCGAGACCTAAGGGGAAGTCAGTGGTGACTTCTCGATGGCTTTACAAGGTAAAGCATGTTGTAGATGGCAATGTGGAGAAATACAAAACTCGGTTTGTGGCGCAAGAGTTTTCACAAGTAGAGGGAGTTGATTATGATGAGACCTTTGCACCGGTTGCTCGTTAGACTTCTATCAAATCATTGATTTCCATTGCTGCGGAAATGGGTTGGAAGATCCATCAGATGGATGTGAAGACTAGATTTCTCAATGGAACCATACAGGAGGACGTTTATGTAGAGCAGCCACATCGCTTTGAGATTCATGGGAGAGAGTCTCATGTTTGCAAGCTGATGAAAGCCTTGTATCGAATAAAGCAAGCTCCTCGATCTTGGTATTCTAGGATAGACTCTTACTTGTTGTTGATGGGTTTCCAGAAGAGTGAGACTGATCCGAATCTCTGCTTCATCGTGGTTGGAGAATATCCGCTCATTCTTTTCTTATATGCAGATGATTTGTTTATCACGGGTGAGGACAGACCTATTGTAGTTTGCAAGAGAGATCTTGCTTCAGAGTATGAGATGACTGACATTGGGTTGATCCATTATTTTTGGGGATTGGAGGTTTGGCAAGAGCCTGGTCATATTTTCCTAGGGCAAGGAAAGTATGCAGTGGATATTCGGAGGAGATTGCGGATGGTGGATTCCAAGTTGATGTCTACACCTATGATCACCAACCGGAAGAAGTTTCATGCTTCTGAGGGAGAGTTGGTGGATCCTACCTTATATCATCAACTCATTGGTTCGTTGATGTATATGGTCAACTCTAGGCCAGATTTGTGTTTTGCGATGAACACTCTCAGTCAATTCATGGTGGAGCCTAGAAGAGTGCACTGGGTTGTCGTGAAACATGTGTTGAGCTACCTTGTAGGTACAATGAATTATGGTCTGGAATATAGGAGATCGAATGGGGTTAGTTTGATTGGCTTCACGGATTCAGATTTGGCAGGCAGTGTGGCAGATCGAAAGAGCATTTCCAGATGTTTTTTCAGTTTGGGCCCGGCAGCAGTATCGTGGTTCAGTCAAAAGCAAAAGACTGTTGCTTTGAGTTCTGTAGAGGCTGAGTACATGGCAGCCAGTCAAGCTAGTGATTTATTGTGACAATCAAAGTTGCATTCGGCTCTCTGAGAATCCTGTATTTCATGACAGGTCAAAGCATATTGAGATCAGGTACCATTTCATCGATGATTATGTTCAGAGAGGAGTTGTGGAGTTGCAGTACATTTCCATTTATGAGCATGTTGCAGATGTTCTAAGTCTATTGGAAGAGGCATGTTCATTCATTTCAGAGACAAGTTGGGTGTGGTGCAGAACACCTTCCTCAGTAAGAGGGAGTGTTGATTTTTATAGCTAGGAAAGTGTTCCCTTAGTGATTTTTTTGCCCAAGTCACTTAAAAGGGGAAAACCAAATCACTTAAAAGGAGAAAATTAAAGTGACCCTTGCAATTAATGACTTGAGATGAGTTTTAATTTTCACTTCAGAGAATAAAGTGACTTTTTGATAAATTTAAGTGAGGTGAGTGAAATTAATTTTGGAGAGAATTAAAAGTGCATTTAATCTCATCCTTCCATCTAATTCATTTTGGGCCCTTGGATTAGATGACTATTCAACTTCCTCATTTAGACATCAAAAAGGCAAGGTAAGGCATTAGAGACTCATTCATATTTTTCCATGAGTTGGAAAATAATACCTTGCAGGTACTGTGTTGAGATACCTTGCAAGTACAGTGAATTATGCTCTGGATTATAAGAGATCAAATGGGATTAGTTTGATTGGCTTCACAGATTCAGATTTGGCAGGCAATGTGGCAGACCGGAATAGCACTTCCAGATGTTGTTTCAGTTTAGGCTCGGCAGCAGTGTCATGGCTCGGTCAAAAGCAAAAACTATTGCTTTGAGTTCTACATAAGTTGAGTACATGGCAACCAGCCAGGCTAGTTGCAAGGCAGTGTGGCTTCGTAATGTTGAATTTTAGTCGTAGTGGGAAAAATCGCCGAATTTTCGGCGATGTCCCAAAAAATCGTGATTTTTTTTTGCTGCCAATTTTTTGGCCCGAAAAAATCACGATTTTTCAAAAACTCGGACATCGTAAAACATCGGGAAAAATTGGCAAAAAATCGTGAAAATCGGGAAAAATCAGCAAATAGGGGAAAAAATCGGTAAGCAAATTTTGACCCTATTGAAGTATAAAATTTACATTTTTTAATGCTTGCCGTGGTTTGCCGATTTTTTTGCCAATGTTGCCGACAAGATGTTTTCTGGACCCTCGCTGATTTTTTGCCGATGCCGATTTTTTCCACTATGATTTTAGCATTACCATGACTACTTAAAAATTTGCAGACTAAAGGACAAAAACCCCAAAAAGCATTAGTAGCTCAGCTCGTAAATGAGATGACTAAGAAATTCTTCAAAAAGTTCCTCAAACCCTAGCAAGGTTAACTACAAAACCAGAAGATCAAATTTTCAATTACATACAAAAAAGTGCCCAATTAGGGCTTTTTAAAATTAGGGCTTGAGGCCCTAATTTCTCTTTTTTGTCCAACAAAATCAGGCTGATCAGTAAACCTATCAAATGCCCAGAACTGCTCAATGTACCTTCCCTATCAAACTATTTCGTACGGCCCAACCGTACTTCTTTTTTCTGCCTGCCGCTCGTTGTTCTTTATTGTTGGTCGGGCAGTCCACTCTGCTGTCCACATTCTTGTTTTTCTGCCCGGCTGCTCTTCTATTAAGTGATGGGCAGTGTTACTACTTCCCGGAGGATAGACAACCCTAGGTTGTGGCCTTACGGGCTAGCCTAAGGGCCAGTGCAGGCCCAGCAGACTTGCGGGTTGCTACATAACCCTCGCGAGGATTCCCTACAGGCTTCCCGGAGGGTCTATATGGCTATGGAAGCCCTCACGGGCCTGCTCTTTGGCTGCCCAAGGGTTGGTCGTGGACCAAATCCTCACGGGTATGCCTGTAGCAGGTTGCCCGAGGGTGCCGAGAGGGCAGTGCCCTATAGAGGCTTCCCTGTGGTGATGAGAAAGAGGGTTAAACCCTCAACGCTGCCCACAGAAGGAAAAAATCAGGCAGCCCGTGAAGATGAGGTTGTCCAAGGAGGAAGTAGATGTGCCCGATGAGAAGGTGGCTTCCCGAATCTGAATTATGGCTGCCCGGATCTGGAGGATGGTTGCCCGAATCTGACCATGGCAGTCCAGATCTGATAAATGGTTGCCTGAGATCTGAAGGTGAAGCTAGCTGCTGAAAAGAAGGGTTCGGCAAAAACTCTTAAGAGAGAAAAACTGGGGAAAACCCTTAGCTTAGGGTTTTGTCTTCAATGTATAATGATGCCCTAGATAAACTCATCCATGTTAGGGCACAATCATAAACTTCCCCTTCAACCCTGTATGATCTTCTCATGGAGCAGTTGTACCTGTGAGAGCAAGTGTGTGTAAAAATGAATTGGCTTGATCTTCTTTTATATCGTTGAGTCACCTGTAAGTGGACCAAAATTAGAAAGAACAAAATAATACTATTTTATTCTTTTCTAATTTTCACTTTTACCTTTTTACCTTTCTGTAGTCTAAAAGGTCCTTTATGTATTTTTTACTTTCACCTGTGGTCCATTTTCTGTGGTCAAAAAGTACTTATGTATTTTTTACTTTACCTGTGGTCCAAAAGTCCTTATGTATTTTTTACTCTTGCTTTTAGACCTTTTCCAAGTGCCCATGTGGTCATTACTTGTGGTCTTTTAATTCCATTCAAAGTACATCATCATAAACCAAGAGAGTTACTAATGCTTTTATCTCACACTCTGTGTGACACCAAGATCAGGTACTAGGGCTTCTTATGCAAGCTAAGGCTAGGAGAAAACCACAAGCCCATTGATCAAGGGTCAGAGTTTCACACATGCCTAGACCAAGTCTAGGGCTTATAGTGCCTTCTTGGTAATAGACCAGGTGCCTCCATTCTTCAAGAGAGTGGCTACTCAGAACTAAGCTGAGTCTACCAGTACTAGATTGGTCCACATCGTGGTTCCGAACCAGATGTCTACCTTTCAACAGAATGGTCACTCAACACCGAGTTGAGTCTACCCAGGACAGAGTTGGGTCCATATCATGGTCAAGGACCAGATATCTACCATTCAACAGAATGGTCACTCAACACTAAGTTGAGTCTACCCAGGGCAAAGCTGGGTCCATATCGTGGTCAAGGACCAAATATCTACCATTCAACAGAATGGTCACTCAACACTAGGTTGAGTCCCCCCAGTGCTGGACTGGGTCCACATCCTGGTCCCAGACTACATGTCTTCATTCTCCTGAGAGAATGACTCTCAATGTTGCTCAGAAAAATCAACACGTACGTTATTGGTGGATTTATTTGATCAGGATCTAAGGCCTGTGATGATTTATTGTGACAATCAAAGTTGCATCTGGCTCTCTGACAACCCTGTATTTCACGACAGGTCAAAGCATACTGAGATCAAGTACCATTTCATCTGTGATTATGTTCAGAGAGGAGTTGTGGAGTTGCAGTACATTTCCACTTATCAGCAGGTTGCAGATATCCCAAGTCTATTGCAAGAGGCAAGTTCATTCATTTTAGAGACAAGTTAGGTGTGATGCATAACACCTTCCTCGGTAAGAGGGAGTGTTGAATTTTATACCGGGGAAAGTGTTCCCCTAGTGATTTTTTTGCCTAAGTCACTTAAAAGGGGAAAATTCAAGTGACCCTTGCAATTAATAACTTGAGATGAGTTTTAACTTTCACTTTAGAGAATAAAGTGGCTTTTTGATAAATTTAATTGAGGTGAGTGAAATTAATTTTGGAGAGCATTAAAAGTGCATTTAATCTCATCATTCCATCTAATTGATTTTGGGCCCTTGGATTAGATGACCATTCAGCTCAAGGTTACTTGGGAGCGGGAGCGAGAAACGAACTTTTCAGAAGCTTCCGGTTTGAGAGCGTTTCGTGAGCGTTTTTTATATAATATATATTTTTAATATATTTTGATGCATATATGCCAACAAATGCTTGTAGAATGTTGAATTAGTTATGGAAAGAATAAAAACATAAAATAAACCCTAACATGATAAATCATATTATCATAATACCATATAACATCATTCATCAACCATCAATGATTCAATAAATTATCATATACTAGTGAAATTCATCAAACATAGGTCCCTTATCCATAACACCAAGTTATCAACCTTACAGCTTCCAAGTTCAACTTCAAACTTCAAACTTGAATTGCCATGTAATGTTCACAAAATATACCACCATAATAAATATAGAAGAGTCAATGACTCAAGTTCTTGAATCTCAACAGTGCAGAACCTTGAAAGTACTGTAAATAAGAAAAGACAAGAAAAGTAGATTTTATGGATGTTTCCTCTTGCCACGAGAAATTTCTAATTTCTTTTCTTGTGGTATATGAACAAAGGGAGCGGGATTTTCATCCCCAATAGCCAACAATGTTGAGCGGCTTGAGCCACCACGTCCAAGACTTGGTCCTACATGACCCCCCCCTCGCTAATGCAGTTGGGGGTTGTGAAGTTGAACCTCTAGGCAAAGATGGTGGATCTAGAAACAAAGTAACAGATGGCGGTGGCATTGTTGTTGCTGCTGCTGCATGGTCATCCTCATCGCCCAAAAGCTCATCCTCCAAGCGCTCTAAAGTTAAGGCTCCATCCTCTAAGTTATGCTCCTCCGGATTGTTGTCCCAAGTGACATGATCTATCGGTTTTGGCCCGCTCACAGTAATAAGTCAACAACCTCAAGTTGTAACATACATAAACCGAGCTTTCTGCCCGATTTTCATTTCATCGGTTTCTTTTCAGCGAGTGGATGAAGCTATAGCTCTCCAACACCTTTCTGCAAAGGAACTGTTTACCACCTCTGAAAGCACTTTGGTTGCCAATTTATGCAAGCGTGGACATGATGGGCCATTCATGTTCCACCATTCAATAGAAGGTGCCCTATCTTGATCTTTTCTAGCATGCAAAATACCAAACGAACCAATATCACTAAGGTATTTGCATAATTCACTACACAATACAGCACATTCCTCTTCATCAGGGACCAACTTGTCTATAGCAGCCATGTACCCAACCTGTACCTCTGGATCTGTGTAAAGCTTTCTCCTAACCCCACCCCCAGGTGTTGGTTTGGCCAACCAAGATGGAGATTAATATTTTGGTGTTAATACATATGCTAAGGCATGTAGTGGAACGTTGAGATGTTCCCACCTTTTGACCGCATGTGTGTGAAAATGGTCATACAGGATGGGATCCTTCGATTCAACAATATCTTTAATCTGGCCCAACATGTTATCCATATGCTCATACACCTCCCCAATTACCGGCTTATATGTATCTGCAAACCGAACCATGTGATAAATGGGCTTTGTGAACTGCAAAACAAACTTGACACTTGCCAAAAATTGACCATCAAGAACTATGTTTTCCACATCCTGGAAATCAAGCCTGTCAGATGTGGATGTCATAGTGGGAAAATCGTCGATTTTTCGGCGATGTCCTAAAAAATTGCGATTTTTTCTGGCTACCGATTTTTCGCCCCAAAAAAATCGCGATTTTTTCAAAAAATCAGACATCGCGAAAAATCGGGGGAAATCGAGAAAAAATCGAGAAAGATCGGCAAAAATCGAGAAAATCAGCGAATAGGGGAAAAATTGGTAAGCAAATTTTGACCCTATTAAAGTACAAAATTTGCATTTTTTAATGCTTACCGCGGTTTGCTGAATTTTTTCACCGATGTTGACGAGAAGATGTTTTTTGGACCCTCGCCGATTTTTTGCCGATGCCGATTTTTTCCACTATTGTGGATGTAGCCCTATCTTTCAAGACTTGCCATGATTCACTTGATACCATGCTAGCCAATGCCTCTCTTACCTTCAAAAGGCGCCTAAAGGTGAGGTAATTGCTAGCAAATCTAGTCTTTGCTATCTTTAATAGCTCTAACTTTAAGTGAGTGTGGAAAATGCCATGGGAATTGCTATGCTTGGTAATAAATCTTATCATGTGCTTGCCCTTTTTGTACAGCTCACCAATCCATTTGTATTCATTTTCCTTCAACTTAATAATGTCATGCATCAAAAGGTTCAATGTGTAAACCAAACACCCAAACCAAAATATGTTGGGGTATTTATCTTGAATGATTGCTCCCGCTGCCTTACAATTCGTAGCATTATCTGTTATGACTTGGATGACATTGTATGGACCAATAGCTTCAATGTTTTTGATTGGGAGTTCTACAATGTTAATGTCGGCCTTGATTTTATCTGAGTAGTCATGTGCCGAAAGGAAGACTGCACCAGTAGCAGAGACACCAAGAACATTTATCAATGGCTTGCCTTTCACATTGATCCAACCATCTGATACAATTGATACCCCATACTCATTCCAAGCATTTGTGAATTGCCCAAAGCATTTTGGATCTTGGCCTTTTCCTTGTCAAGCCCCACAGTTCTAGCTTTGTCATACCCAGGGCTCTTATATCCTACTGGGGCAGTGCGGATGGCCCCTACCATTTCATGCCAATAAGGTGAGCGAAGAACATTGAATGGTATGCCACATGCATAGAGAAACCGACACACTTTTGAATCCATGTCATCCCTACCACCTTGATCAAGGAAATCTGATATTGTCTCGCCACGTGATTGCATGGGAGAAAATCCACTGCCTTGGGTGGATGGGCCTCCAGTTCTTGGTGAGCACGAAAGGTCATGGTCATTCGATGATCGTTTTGTTATGTTTTGTGCTTCAAATTCTTCCTTCTTATAGATGGCTCTTTGTGTTCATACCACATTTGGGCAAACACAAACTCCTACAGTTTTTCTTTCATCACATGGCATGTGCCGACATCATCACATGGCATGTGTCGACATAGATGTCTTCTTACATGGGCATATGAACCTGTGTATGTCTTATTACAATGGGGGCAAACAAATTTGGTGGTTCCACCCCCTCTAGTTCATGCCTGCCTTGTGACATATTTCCACAAGGGTGTGGGGTCCTCTTTGCTTTTCTTTCGGTTTTCCTCCTCCTCTTCCCCCTCCTCTTCCTCCTCTCCATGGTATGTGCCACTTCCCACTTCTTCATCCTCTTCCTCATTCCTCCTCCGATTTCCAACCACCACCATCAAAATAACAAATGGAACCAACAAAATAAACCATAAACCCATCATCATGGTTGATGCTAGATGGAACTAGAGATTTAACCGGTTGCCTACAATAGAATGAGGGAGGAACTAGAGATTTAACAATGTACATTACTACATTCTAGTCACTAGACTCATGAGTCTAGACTCTAGAATTTATAATCCAAGGCCAAGCATTCATAGAAATCAAAGGTCAAAAAATTTCAAAATTCTAACAAAAAGCAAATGACAAATGAACAAAGAAGGTTGTAGAGCCTACGTCTTTGGCTCTCGCTCTCCAATGGTGGCAACCTTCTCCTTCTCCTCTCCTCTCCTCTTCTCTTCTTCTCTTCTCTTGCAAAGTGATAATGAGGTTGGAGAAGAGGGCTTTATCCCCCAAAGCCCTACTCCTTCCCTCCAAAAACCAAATCGCATCCATTTCCTCTCTTCCATGAGCCGTGGGCGTTGTTTAATGGGGAAGCGCCGGCAGGAGCGACGGGAAGCGTTGTAGGGAGCAAAGTTGGAAGCACAAGAGGAAGCGACGAGAGCGATGGCGAAGCGAGAAGGAAGCGTGCGCTTCCGGTCAGAGCAGGGTGCGAAAATTTTAAGGAGGAGTCGTGCTTCTCAAATAGCTACGAATCGGGAGCTACCCAGGAAGCGCGCTTCCGGTTAGCTCCCACAATGCTTCCTTGTGGAGCGAGCTTCTGAAGCAGGGGCGAGGGGAGGGGGGACCGCTTCTCCGGAAACTTGATTCAGCTTCCTCATTTAGACACCAAAAAGGCAAGGGAAAACATTAGAGACTCATTCATTTTTTTATGAGTTGGAGAGTTGAGGAGGAGAAAAATTGCAGGCAGAGAGAGAGCAGCAGTGGGCACGATTCCCAAGACCGTACAGCAGCATAAATTGAGGCAAATTCTGGGCACAAAATTGAGGTCTATACAGCAGCATTAATTGCTGTTCCATACAGCAGTGGCACAAATTTCAAGACAATTCTGGGCACAAATTTCTAGGCAGTCCATACAGTTTTCTGGGCACAAATTTCAAGGCAGTCCGTACAGCAGGAGCATAGAAATCGAGACAGTCTGTATGGTACAGCAGTGGCCACAAAATCGAGACAATCCGTCTAATCAGTTTGGCACGGTTTTCAAGGCAGCTGGTTGGTAGAAATTTCTGAACTCAGTCAATTTGCTTAGCACTATGCTGGAGATAAGTTTATCTATGTTTTTTGCTGTAATTTAATTTTATTAACGAAAATAAAATTCTCTCTCTCTCAAGAACAGGTTTTCCCCGGAGGTTAGGGTTTTGCCTGGGTCACTTGACCAAAAATATCTGAGTCTGAATTTTCATTGCTGCTGATTTAAAGTTGTAAAATTCTTCATGTGTTTCAGCCAAATTGTTTATGAGAAATTGAACTAATTTGCAGCTGAAAGTAAATTGGGTTGGCCATTAAACAATGAAGAAAATGGTTGCTTGAAACCGGGTTGGGGAATGAGGTAGAAAATGTACGGATAGAACAGATTTTGTAGATAGAAAAAATCTACAAATTCACTCATCTACAAATCAACTTTTTCACCTTCGCACTAAATACTAAATAGTTCAGTCTAGAAATAGACTATCTGAAGTAAGATTTCAAGGCGCTGACAAAGGGAAAATCAGAAATTTAGTATTTCAAAGCTCAAGCAACAGACTTGAAAACTAAATGTATCTTCTGATTATCTCCACAATGGTTTCATTAATGAGATGTCGCTATCATTTAAACAGCAGAGAGAGACAATCTGCAAACCTCTATGTACCGCATGTTCACTAGTAATGTAACACTAGCAGAAAAATAGAAATTAATAACCAGATTATGCCAGCTATGAAGTTCAATTGAACACGGGACAGGCTAATCAAAAAAATTCCAACGGTCATGCCAGGAATAAAAATGATATATTCACAGTTACATGCATAGAATAGATCTTTGCCAATTAATAATAAATGCTCTGAATAGTAGTTCAAAGCAGAGGATATGCATGGTTTACCTTTTCCTGAATCGAATGTATAACAGAGTTATACTGCCGCTGCCCTTCTAATAGATCAGTTTTCTTTCGTGCATGATCACCATCCATATCAGCAAGCACTTCCTCATCTTCCTCTGTAGTAGGTTCAACAACACCTGGTTCTGTTGTCTTACTGTCGTCCGCATGTTCTGCATCCTTTTGTCTTTGGACAGCAGCACCAAGGCGTACAAGAAGTTGATTGGTCTTTTCAAGCAAAGTTGTCAAGCGCTCATTCTTGCTCTCCTCCACCATTCGCATGTAAGCTTCTTGGTCATCAGCTTTCAGTGCTTGAAACCTCAACTTTTCTGCACGTGTAGCCCGCTGCCTTTGCCTGGCATGCCATGCCTGCAGAATATCAACACACGAATTCACCTTTAAAAAACATAGCAGAACCTCAATCTTCTTGTATACCACAATGTTGATGGACGATATAAAATTGCTTGTTAGATCGAAAATGTAGGAGTTGAATTGGGCTTAGTATAATATCAAAACAAAAAGTCAAAAGAGATTGTGAACACCTGGACACCATCATTGCGTTGCTTTCGACGTTTTAAAGCAGCCTGCCCTTGCAACTGAAATTCGCGAGCTGCATTTAACAATTCATTGAAAAACTTCCTCTTCTTTGTCTCCACACGATTTCTTTCTTCCTCTTCCAGCCTTGTTTGTCTCTGATTAAATGAAGCAATATGTTTTTAACTAGCAAGAAAATAAGAGTATACATTTGAGTTGCAACTTTGAATGAAAGAAAAATAGACTGTCAAAGCTATAGTTGATTAAGAAGAAACCTCTGCATCCCTCCTCCTGCGCTGGCGCTCATCGGCTTCATTTGTTGAAGCATCTCCCATGCCAAAAAGAGGGAGGGTTCGACGCAAACGCATAAGACCCCAGTCAAAGAGCTGTTTTCCTGGATTTGCACATTCTTCACGTAGATCATACTCGGCGCTGATTTCAGAACGTACCTTTTCTTGTAAATCTACCAACTGTTGCAAAAAGGTCCTTGTCCAAAGGACAACAATAACCAACATTACGTACCATGACTGTGAGCTTGGAAAACAAAAGGGGCAGACAGACTAAATAACAATACAATATTCTACAGCAACAACTCGTAAAGAATACTTCCTTTATACTGATGACTTTGACCATCACCAAAACATCGCCGAAAAAGAAATAGTTCAATACATGTATATATTTACTACTTCAATTCCACAAACACTTAACACTCATATCAATGAATCAGTAGAGAAAATTTATTGGCTGGGCTTTGGTTTCTTAACTGGTATTTGGTCCTGCCAACACAGATTCCTCCATCTATGTTTACTTTTTAAATTCAATCTGTATGGATTCCTCTTCGGACATGTTTTATTGAATTTTCAACTTTAATTCTTTTTATGGAAAATTTGCATACAAATAACAGCAATCTTAGTTGGGTAAAAACCCAACCATAACTTGGAGTGGCAGGTGCAGGGGGGTTCCATTTGACCCCGGTGGAAATATAGTTAAGTCGTTTGCCTTTGGTTTAAGCTTTGGAACAAATAACTATGCAGAGAGAATTGCCCTTGCAAATCATGAATTGCCCTTGCAAATCATGAATTGCCCTTGCAAAACTGCATGGCATTAGAAATACCAGTTCCCAATTTCAGATAAACCATGGACTATAAAAAGCATTGTACATTGCACAATAAAATGACCACAGTCATCACATACAGAAAGATGACCTATCCACAGCTTCTTTACAATGTCAAACAAAAATTGTCAACTCATAGCAGCCAAATTCAGTCAGAAAGTACCCACAAACTCCCCATGCATAATTTTCCTTCTATCAAATTAATGCAACTTTTTTGTCATCTTAGAGAATGGATAGAGGTGTGGTCAACAGATGTGGGTAAATTGAAAAAATAAGCTTTAATGAAGACTATGTTTCCACCTTGGTTGCAAGAGGAATCGCAGACGAAAAGAAGAATGGCTGTTGAAGAAAAAAAGCACAAGGCAACAAATGAGAGGAAGAAATAAAAAGAAGAAAGAACAAGCGAGAAAGGAGAAAATATTTAAAGGGGGAAAAGGACGAGAAATGACAGAAATAGAAAGAAGATGGAGAGGAGAAGAAAAATAAAATACAGACTCCTTGTATCATTGTGCCCGCACACTCCCCTTCTAGATCTTACATTGTCGTTTTTCTATCCTGCCTGCATTGTTCTTATACCTCTTCTTCATCCTCATACTATCAGTCTCCAACTATCCCCCAATTCCAATTGAACGACATGTCATTGAAGGGTCCACAGGGAAAGTCAGCCTGGTATTTTCCTATCTTAGAAACAATCGATTCAGGACATAATGCACAAACAAATCAACATCAAAAATGAATATTTCCAATTTTTCTAAATAAATCCTGTCATTTTTCATCAAAAAACTCTGCAACTATTTGCTGTACACCCAGGTGGCATTTTTTACAGGTCTTATGATCTAAACGCAGTTTTGAAGACCTTTAAAGACAATTCTTTATTAGCTTGTGGTAGCGGTTGTGTGAACCACTTCATTGTAAGCAAGCTGAAAAGTACATGTTTGCATAGCATTTTACATGTAAAATTTGCAGCCTTTTTGAACAAACAAGGTTTTTAAAATTTTGGTCTTAGCTATTTTCATTTTTCAAGTTCATGGTACAATAACACTATGGTAGACCATGTAACGTCTTCTTAATATACAAATGCACCACTCACCAGAAAAACAGAATTGAACAAAGTCCAGATCAGGAAGTCTAGGTTTCAACTGTGTTCTCTATGAAACTTGATTTAGTAATCATAATGGTAAGACAATTAATAAACTTCTGGTTTATTATATATTTTAGAGGGTCAATATACTATTTTTTTTATTGTAGAACAATTGAAATTGCACAAATGTGTAGCTTTTATGAACTTGCAGCCCTGTTCCTTTCATGAACCCAAATTTCACATTGCAACAAATCATATTCTGGCATGAATTTCACATATTGGAATTTCGATTTCTAGACCCCAGATTGCTATCACAAATGAGTAACAACAACAGTTATGAAGTCCATACAATAGTGCCATCGTTCAGTTAGATGCATAAACTTAATCATAAAAAAGATGACCTTCCTACACAAACCAGCTAAAGGTTGAAGTAAATATCTGTAATTTACAAACATTTATATTGTTATGAGCATACCTTAAGACCATGCAGCTCGATCAAACTCTTTGTTTGCAAGTCATCTCCCCTCTTTGATGGTAATTCTGAATTCAAAAAATAAAAAGCATGTCAAAACAACAGAATAACCAACATATAAGATGAAATAGCATCAACAATCAATATAAATAAGGCTCCAATGCAGACTTTAATGCATCTTTTGTATGATATCCTCAGAAAAGAAAATACACCAACCACGGACTCAGGTAATTTTCGAGACTGATTCATGACCTACTCAGTTCCTCTATGTATTGTTTTATGAATTAAGGATTCAGTTATGGATATGTGAAGATAGCTATTCTAACTAGGCGTAACCAAAAATATGGCTGGGAAGAGACTCAGAGTCCAGACCTAAGCTGTTGGGAGACAGTCTAACAGATAACATCAACCATGAAATGAAACAAAGCATCATAATATCATATTCAATACCAAAGAGTTGTAAGATCATAAGATGATAAGAATCGAGATGCAATCAACAATTTAAACTTCAAACTTCAAAGTAGGGCATAATGTTTACAAAATAGGCCATAATAAACATGAAATACAAAGTATTATGATACTATCTACTAATCTACTAAGTTTTCCTACTACCACAAGAAACTTCCAAATTTTTTTTCATGTTCTAGGTAGAATAGGAGTTGCTGGAAGTGATCATGGAGCACGAGAAGAAGATGAATGGCCCCCACGGATTGTTGGACATTGTTAAGCTAAAGGCAAAACTTCTGCATCTGGAAACCTGGTGGTGGTTGGGGGTGGCATCCCTAATGTATGAATCGGATCACCCTCATCGGATCACCCTCATGATCCCCCAATAGTTCATCCTCCAAGTGCTCTAATGCAATGGATCCATCCTCCACATTAGCCTCCTCTGGATTGTTGTCCCAAGTCAAAAAAGGTTCTATCATTCTTGGTCGCTTCACAATAATAGGACAACAGCCTCAAGTTGTAGTGCACATAAACCAAACTTTCGACCCATTCTATATTCAAGCTATTTCTCTTCACGTCGTGTATGAAGCTGTAGGTGCTCCAACACCTCTCTGCAGAAGAAGTATTGCCAACCTATGAAAGCACCCTCACCGCCAATTTATGCAAATATGTGGCACCACCGCCATACATGTTCCACCAATGGATAGGATCCAACCTCTCTCGATATTTGGTTGCATGCAAGGTACCAAAGACTCCATGTTCACTGATGTATTGGCTCAATTCACTCCGTACTTGAGCAAACTCCTCCTCATTCGGGACCAACTTGTCTAATGCAAGCATATACCCATTTTGCACCTCTAGATCTCTGTGTGGACTTTTCCTAACTCCACTGCCATGTGCAGGTTGGGCCAACCAAGATGGAGAATAATATTTTGGGGTAAGGACATATGCAAGGGCATGGAATGGAACATTCAAATTATCCCACCTTTTAACCACATGTTTATGAATATGGTCATACAAGATTGCATCTCTTTGCTCAACAATGTTTTTGATATGACCAAGCATGCTATCCATTTGCTCATACACCTCCCCAGTCACCGGCTGATCTGTATCTGCAAAACGAATCATATTATAAACGGGCTTGGTGAACTGTAGAACATATTTAACCTATGCCCAGAAATGACCATCAAGAACAGTGTCCTCCACCTCCTGAAAATCATTTCTGTCAGATGTGCTTGCAACTCTATCTTTCAATCCCTGCCATGAATCACTTGAGACCATACTAACCAATGCCTCTATTACCTTCAAAAGACTCCTGAAGGTGAGGTAGTAGCTAGCAAATCTAGTCTTTGCAATCTTCAATAGCTCCAACCTATGATTGGTGATAAATTTTATCATTTTCTTACCTCTCTTGTACAAGGCACCGATCCATTGGTAACTAGGGTCCTTCATCTTAACAATATCATGAATCAAAAGGTTCAATGTGTTAACCAAACACCCTGACCAAAATATATTGGGATACTTATCCTCAATGATTGCTCTTGCTGCCTTCCAATTAGCAGCATTATCTGTGATGACTTGAATGACATCGTATGGCCCAATTGTTTGAATGGTTTCAAGTAAAGGTTGTGCAGTATTAATAGCAGTCTTGTAGTGATCTGAGTAGTCATGAGCCGAAAGGAAGACTGCACCACTAGCAGACACACCAAGAATATTTATCAATGGCTTGCCTTTAACATTTGTCCACCCATCAAATACAATGGATACCCCATAGTTCGACCAATCATTTGTAAACTTTCCAAGAGCACTATTGATTTTGACTCTTTCCCAGTCAAGTCCCACGGTTCTAGCTTTGACATACCCAAGGCTTCGATATCCTTTAGGAGCACCATTGATGGCTTGTACCATTTCATGCCAATAGGGTGAGCAAAGAACATTGAATGGCACACCACATGCATAGAGAAACCTGTAAATTTTTGAATCCACATCATCTCTACAACCAAGGTCAAAGAAATCTGATAATGTTTTTCGCATAGGCGAGAATCCACTAGCATGGGTGGATAATGATCCAGATCCACTACTAAACATTCTCTGTGGGGATTCAGATTCGACCCTTGATCTCTTGGAATTGTTTTGAGCGGCCTCTTCTTCCATCATGTATTTGTTTCTTTCTTTTGCTAACACTTTGTCACATGTTTTGACTCCAGTAGCCTTACCTTGATCACATGGCATAATCCCACGCAAATGTTTTCTCACACGGGTATATGAACCTGTGTAAGTTTGATTACAATGGAGGCATGTAAACTTTGTGGTTCCACCCCTTCCCCTTCCCCCAAGCCTTGTCGCATACTTCCACAAAGGTGTTGTGTCTTTTTTTTGCCCCTCATCACTCTCAATCTCCTCCTCCTCCTCCTCTCCCTCTTCCTCCTCCTCTCCATGGTATGTGTTACTCCTTATCTCTTCATCCTCATCATTGCCACCACCAAATCTGCTTCCCACCACCACAATCATGAGAAGAATCAAAACCAAAAACAAAAACCACATACCCATCATGCTTGTTGATTCAATATGAGAATCACTTCTTGCCTACAATAGAATGATGGAGAAGAAGAAATTGGAGAGAGTAGGAAAAAAACACATACAAGATTTAAAATTTTAACATAGTGAAATATTTTTTTCAAAAACAAACAAAATTTGGGTTTTTAGAGCCTACCTCTTTAGCTCTTCAAGGATGGTTGAATGTCTCTATGGAAGCCTTCAATCTTCCTTCCAAGCTCTCACAAATAGAAGCTTTCAATCTCCCCTCCAATCTCCCTTCCAAGCTCCTACAAATTTGCTCCCAGACAACTAGCAAAGCCACTCAAAGCCCTAGCAAGATAAATGAAAACAAGCAAATGAGGAATAGAATGGGTCCAAATGGAGGCCAATAGTGTTTATATTAT
Organism: Pseudotsuga menziesii; assembly: GCA_001517045.1. NCBI lineage: Eukaryota > Viridiplantae > Streptophyta > Pinopsida > Pinales > Pinaceae > Pseudotsuga > Pseudotsuga menziesii. Next base: position 182,287 of record LPNX010397384.1, on the reverse strand, counting down.
TATAAACACTAATTAAACCCTAGGCAACCACAAAAAAACTTTTTTTTTTTGCAAAAATGAAAAAAATGAGAATTTTTTTTTCCCAGCCGCGGAATCGCTCAAGGAGCATTTTTTTAGGACCGGAATCGGTTCGAGAGCGCTGCAGAATCGTTTCAGGAGCATCGCTCCCTCAGCGATTCCAAAAACATCAGGGAGCATGCTTTTTAGGGAATCGCGATTCCGAAAATCGCGCCCAGGAGAAATCGATAAAGAATCGTGATTCCGGAGCAATTCCTCATCGATTCCTCCCGTAGCGCAAATAGAGAGCGATTTGAGGAGGGTAGGAGCAATTCTCCGCAGCCTTGGTCCAGCCACACAAGAACTTTATTATCATGAAGTGTATACATGGATATGGTATACTACATCATGATTCTATTAGTACAACAAGCATTTCAAACTGTACCAATGCAAATGAAGTGTTCTTTCAGGAACAAGTCATTCCTTGGTTTATTTCTAAATGAAATCATGCTATTAATAGAAGCAACAAGAAAGGTCGAATACAGTTTCATTGTTTAGGTGAACACTGTATAAACCTGATATGATCAACCTGGGAATTGACCAAAGTTATTTACTGCTCAAAACCGAAGCTTGACCCAATATCCTTAGGAAAATGAAAAGTATTTTGAACCAACTGGTCACTAGCTTCTTAATGACAGACAGCTGAAAGATATTATTAAATTGCTTCTTTATTTATTTGTTACAGATCTAGCTGATAAATTATTGCCAAGCTAACCTCCATCACGTTGGGTACATAGATAGCTGTGGTGTGAATTGTTGATTTTTCCTAAGCAACATCAAGAGCCATTCTCTGGGAGAATGGAGGCACTTGGTCAGTTACCAAAAAATCAACCCAGTCTGGGACAATGACCTTAGCCTAGGGCTGAGATCCATTCTCTAGGAGAATGGAGACACCTGGCCTATTACCAGGAAATCAACCCAGTCTCGAACTGTGACCTCAGCCTGGGGCTAAGGGCCATTCTCTGGGAGAATGGAGGCAACTGGTCAGTTACCAAGAAATCAACCCAACCTAGGGCTGGGACCTTAACCTGGGTTGAGGGCCATTCTCTGGGATAATGGAGGGACATAGGAAATCAACCCAACCTAGGGCTGGGACCTTAACATGGGTTGAGGGCCATTCTCTGGGATAATGGAGGGACAAGGTCAGTTACCAAGAAATCAACCCAATCTGGGACTGGGACCTCACCCTGGGTCTGAGGGCCATTCTCTGGGAGAATGGAGGCACATGGTGAGTTAAAAGTAGTCGACATTGAGTCATCTGATGCAGCCTGGGGCTGAGGCACCTAGTTAGTTACCAGGTCATCACCATAAGCCCTAAACTGGGTCTAGGAAAGTGATGCACTCCTCTCCTTGATCTATGGGCTGTGAGACCTTCTTAAGGGACTAGCTACCCCTGGTTGAGAGGCCTAGCACTTGATCTTGGTGGCAACAAGGAGAATGACATAAAGCATTTAATAATCCTCCTTATTTATGAAGATGCACTTCGAGTGGACCATGGGGACCTTGAAGATGACTTGTTGTGGTCATAAAATCACTTGAAGGACCAAGAAACCCTAGCACAACTTGTATTGGTCAAACTGACCATCAAATGAAGGTGCAAGTGCCTCAAAGACAAAGACTAAAAGACCAATGGACCACAAAAGATTAAAAGTCAATGTTCAAAGATGAAAAGAATAAAAGCCCTAAGGTCAACCTCCTAATTAGGTGGAGACATCTTATGTTCGATGAACTATAAATAAAGAAGAGTTCTAAATTGTTTCACCATCATCCAAGTTCATCATTCACTGCTCCAAAAGACAAGTCGTGTTTTCTGCTGGGTTCTTCTTCTCCCCTATCGCAACTCTCCAAGGGACAAGGTCATGGCATTATCTGTGCTCTTCAAGTTCACAGCAACTCCTCCATTTGCTACAGATCTGGTTATAGTGTACCCGAGCTCTGACCGGGGATTGCAAAGTCCACGGATGACCTGCTAAGGTCATCCTCTATGCATTTGTGACCTGCTAGGGTCTGCTACAGCATATCCGAAATCTGCTAGGGTCTTCTACATGCACCCGAGCCATGCTAGGGCTGTTCTACACGCACCCGAGCCATGCTAGGGCTGTTCTACACACACCCGAGCTCAGTTAGGACACACACAGGTACACAACAGCATAATTTTGGATTTAAACATGTCAAGGCAACCCAGCTAGGGCATTAACATGTTATGACAGTGATCATTTAGGACTGTACCAACACTCAGGCACACAGACAATTCAAGTTTGGTCAGAGGCTGCTCTAGGCATTAGCAACAGTGCATTTGAAGATCAACAGTTTAGTGGCAGCAGATTTGTACAAGTCTTCACCAAGGCTATTTTCGTCTATGTCACAAATTTAACTTGTTACATTCTATATGTTCATGTACAAACTCTGCCATCTCATTTAGAGGATGAAATATTAATGCTTTGGGGTTTTTGTTCTTAAAAGGTTTCCCCGTGAAAACTCTTGTGTTCAATTTTGTGGATGATTGTTTTACTGTTGCTAATGTTTTACTGCTGCTAACAAACTCAGTACTATCTACAGAGTCTGTAAAAAATTTAAAAAGAGTTGTTACTGCTATTAAATTTCATGCACATGTTAAATTTCAACATGAATTACCAGAAACCTCAAATAATTAAACATGTCCTGTGGAGATGTAAGGTATCTCAACAAGTCTCGGAAACAAACTTTGGTTCAGCCTCCACAGCTAACACCCTCTACCACACGATGTTGGTCACCACAGGATGACACAGCTCCCTCAACTTGTCCTTCCCTAAATGAATGTGGCCCTCCGCAATAGAAGATCAGGCCTCAGCAAGGAAACGACCTTCTTCATGTTTGGCCCCAGCTGCAATGAATTCGAACCATGGGTGAATGATTTCGCCCTCAATAATTTCAGCCTATCCCCAAACAGCTAGAATCGGCCAGTAGTAATTCGATCCAAGCAAGTCTCTATACCACCAAACCTACGATCAATTGCCAAATAAGCTCAAGCGAAAATTCTGATCGAATTCCCATCTTTGTTTGGCTAGGGTATCATAGTTTCCACATCTCGCCCTATACCCGCAATGTCTCATGCAATCACAAGCTGGCAAGATCTCCATCTGTAATACTATTGTGATGTCCTTTTCCATATGATCATTCCAAAGGGTTATTGGATGACACTTAGGCCAATATTTGTTATAATATTAAGGTGTCATTTAATTAAAAAGGGGATATTTCAGTAAATGATTTTTGGTGTCCCGTGGTATTGTCCATGGTATTGGGCTCAGAGAGAAGATAAAAGACGCACTTGTGCATTATGGGCATCTCGATTTGATATTGATTTCTTGTGACCGTCCAGAAGTTTGTCCATAGTTTTTGTTAGGGTTTGGCAAAACCCTTCCATTGCTGGTTTGGTTTCGGTGGTGCAACATATCCACCCTAGCTAGACAAGGAGGAGGGTCCATTCAGGGTCTTCACTTGAGCTTCATCTTTTGGATTGGCATCACTTCTAGGTTCTTGTTGGGTGTGTTCTGGTAATTGCTATACAGCCATAGTTATTTGTATTGTCTACCATCTATTATTCATAATAAAGGTGCCAACAATATTTCTCCCATTTTGGTAATGTTTCCAATGTGTTTGACAAAATATTGATGAGAATGCAAATTTCTTTTTAAAGTTATAAATCAATGTAAAATTGCTAATTGTTTGTCAAATTCGCACCATCAAACATTCAACAATTTGTGCCTATCCTACTTGGGGACATTACAAAGCCATTCCTAGCTGACTACGAAAGAGTTTTATTAGGCCTTACAATAGGGCATCTACAAACTATACATCCAGGTTACTTGGACCTCACCTCCAGAAACCCTACGCCCAAACATGTCTTTCTACCTAGGTCCAACAAGTGACCACTAAAGCAGGTCAAAGGTACTATTGGGTACAATGATGTCAATACAAAGTGGGGACACTAAAGTGGCTCCTATAAAAATAGAATACACGAAGCAAAAAGCAAGAGCGTGGATCTAATCTAAACCATGTGGAAGAATTCTTCAGACTCTAGAGCAGAAAGACCCTATAGGAGAATAAAGATAGACGAAGGTGTACCACACCAACAAATTCAGGATATGGGAAAAAAGAGCCACGAGCAGTGGAGTCTCTCACAATCTCCTAGATCTATCTCTCCTATCATCTGAGGCCGAGTGGAGGAAGCTCAAAATAAAGAACTGGAAGCTCAAAATAGAGAACTACGTAGAGGAAGAGCTAGATAGGGAACTGGAAAATATACGGTGTTGTTGTGTGGAGGAGGCAGGTTACAAGTGACTGGAGAATCTCCACTGATTGTTGATGTGAGATTTGGACTTGCAATGTTGTTAAGGTCTCTATGAAATATAGACAACCGTCTGAAGCCCCATTGATCGATGGTCGAGGTTTTGATCGCTATCCATATGTATCTTGGTTCCCTGAGTAGAAAGGAGCACCATAAAAAAGGAAGTGATGTGCTGAGTGGAGGTTGGTCTCTAGCTGGCTGGATGGAATGAGAATAGAGTCGAAGGGCCTCTTGCATCTAAAGGGCCAAACATCTCTAATCTGGACATTTGAAGAAACTCGAGAGGGTCTGGGACTCCCTAAATAGACAATGGAACTACCCTCTGATCTCATAATAGCAGATAGGGCAACGAAAGATGAAGTGCTACTCAACCTCAACCTCAACCTCCTAAAGGTGGCAGAGATGACAAATCATGTCTGACCAATCGGTGATTAGTCTCCACTCGAAGCCTATTTGAGACAACTCTAAATTGGCCTAGAGGAATGCGCAGAGCATGCATCCAATGGTAGAGGGTGTATAGTGGTTGAACAATGAGTTCGTCTCTCATTTCCACAAAAATCTCAACAGAGAAGACCATCTTTGGTCATAGCTCACCTTGAGGGTTAACATAAGTAGAATGGAAAAATTGCCTGTAAATCTCATCCCAGATGATTTGGTTTAGTTCCTGTCTAATAGGGATAAGGTTGCCAGGTGCACTCAAGGAATATCTAAATGGAAAGAATCTATCCATTTGAATGCCTGTGGACCCCAAAAGAATAGAGACCCCTACAAACCAAAACTGAGTCTAAATTGGATGGCTAGAAGAGCCAATAGACTCTAAGGAGCAATAGGCTAAATATGAATACATGTCATGCCCATTTCATGAGTTGGCAAAGCTCCGAACCTGATGCAGGAAAGATACCAAGTTTAAAATTGTCTCCATTCAAAAGCGGCAAACGCCAAACTCTACTAGGATAATGCAGTGTTCCACAGGCATGCGTCCCCTAGTGTCGAGGGCGTGCTGCCCCCGATTGCCACACCCCGAGAGGTTGGGGACTACTAAGTAAACGTTTCCCCACGTCCCCTTTTCCAGAAACTCGAGGAAACTCACAAGGAACATCTCGAAGAGGTGGGGAGCTATTGGCCATCCCCTCATGAAAAAGGCAGATGGCCACACACCCCAACACGATTTTCATTTTGTTTCATAACTTACAAAACAAACCAAAAAACATGGTTTGGTCGGTGTGCAATTATTCACTCATGAGAGTGGCTCTAACTCAGATAGTGACACTCCCATTGATGGTACTGATGGCTTCATGCAATGGATGCATGGGGAGAACCAGTCCATGGCACTATCTCCTTGATGTTATTTTGATGCTTTAAACTTTCTTTTCGCTACTTTTATTTTCAATGTTCATTGTCCAATGTTACTTTTCAGTTTAACTTGTGACTTTGGAAGCAGATACTATCATTGATGACCTCAAACTGAGTCTATCTCATCGCTCTTTTGACTCTTTAAAATCGAAGATTTTAAGACTTTCTGTGATATGTCTATGATTCAGTTTATGATTTTAATATCTTAAACTTCCATCTACTATTTATGTTTATAATCCAAATTTATAAAAGAAGATGTGCATGTATTATAAATTTAGAATTTATCAATGTGAAATTCAAATACACAAATGATAAATGATTCATAACTCTGTGATGAATTTACTATTTAAGTTTTAGTATGTAAATGGTGATGGGATGAGGAATTTATATGTTAATATGTTAGGATTTATATAAATTATATATATTTTAATAATTTTAAATACCTCGACGTCCCCATGTCACCTAAATTTTCCTAAATTTAGGGGGTGGTATTCATACGTCTGCAATGTGCACTTCTCCGCTCCAGCGTCCCAGAAACTTGGTGTGTAATATCCCAAATCCTGATATTTTCTATTTCTATGCAATTTTACTGAAATAGCCGGGCATGCAAACTGCCATGCAAAATTCCCCTATTTTACAGCTAAAAATAGGGTTAGGGTTTGCAGGATAGAATGCACACTTACTACTGATAAGCCGGCTGAATGTGCTCCAGAGAAAATACGCATGCAAGATGAGCTGAGCTAGTGAAGAAATAACCTTGTTTCTGCTGCAATACCCCTGGATGGCTGAATCAAACAAGTGTGACGTTTTTGCTGAAGGGATGGTCAGTTTTAGCTAAAAATAAGTCGGACAGAAGGTATGTCAGTGCCAGAGAGGATGGCCGGAGCATGCAAGGGTTTTGACCTCCCAGATGCCCTAGCGAATTGATCTCCTAGTCTGCTGCTCACGCCCCCAAAACGCTGTAAACTGCTACTAGTTGCCCCGTATGGACAATCTGATAGCTGATAATCACCCAATGCAGTAGAGTGATCCTATCAGTGAGGATGCAGGCCGCATGCAGAAGAAATATAGTGATCCAGAGTCATGGTGAATGACTAGGGTTTTCCCAGCTAAATGCCCCCCAGTTGTACAGATGAATCTGCAATAACCTTCGGACTTATACTGGAATACTGAATAATGATGAATGCAATAGATACAGTGACAAACCTGGATGGTTTATCTTAAAGGAGACTAGGGCAGATGTCTCACTACCGAAATCCTGTTAGCTGAAGACACCATCTCCAACCCCAACTGTTATGGCTACACGCGGTGCTGCTTCTCAAAAGTTCCAAAATAATAATCCAAAAGTAAAGTCTCCATTCACTTTAGCTTTCTTTTATAACTTTCAACTGCGAAAACCCTAACTTTTGACCTAATTAGGTCACCTTAACTTCTAATTTGTAGTTGACTTGCATGCATGTGCATGGAGACTTAATTGGGTGCATGCATCATTAAATAATGCTTAGATGTCATGCATGTCACTTTTAGGGTTTGCATGCATGTCACTTTTAGGGTTTGCATGCATGACACTTTTGCGAACATTACAATCCTCCCTTGCCAAAGATTGCTTGTCCTCAAGCAATCAACAACTGTCAACAAAAAAATGCATCTGGACACCAATACCAGGATCACATATAAACCACTGGATCACCTCATGCCTCCTTGCCACCCAATCATGAATTGTTCCCTTGATACCGAGATCTCAAACAACCCTTTGACTGATACCAAAATCCATCTGAATGCCCTTAATGAGCCAAGCAATCATAAGTTGCACAAACTCCTCAGAAAACTGCTCCTTCATGCCTCCAAACCTTAGCATCCCTAGAAAAAACTCCTGGAAGAGGAGGTTGGCCCTCTCCTCCATAGCAACTCCATTGATGTCAACTGAGCCTGTAAACCTGGGTGTCTCCATCTCCGTCATATACATGTCTACCCAATCTCTATATGGATACACTTCCTTATTGGCTGGTCCACAAGGAATGTGCTCAACTACCTCCTCCATGGTTAAACCACTATCCCACAAAGGCAACTCATGATCCCATACCTGAACCAAATCCTTTGTGTCAGATTTCTCCTCAATCACCTGCACTTTTGAGTGCTCATGTAGAATCATTGCTGAAGGCTCTCCCCTAAAACCATGAGTGCCACTCATGCCCTCATGGGTCACAACTGTCCTACATCCTGTGTAGGTAGCGATATCCTCTTGTGCACTCACTCGACTGGTGTTATCTGAACAAGATCCCACACATATGTACTGTACCCATTTCGAAAAATAAGGAATGCATCCATGTCACTATCGGCTAGTCCCTGGAATATGTCTCCCATCAACGCATTTGCATTTACAACCTAAACCATTAATGGCCCCTCCATAAGATGTGGCTAATAACCTCCATATTGCTCGACATGTATAGAATCAATCCTCTCTGTGTCATGCCTCTCCACTCGTTCCTGTGAATCTAACTGAGGTTCCTCTTCTACCTACCCTTCTACCTTGTGTTCATTCAAAAGACTCAAGGGTGCAATCTCTAATTCCTCATGGTCCAAACTGTCATATGACAAGAGAGAGCGTGTGAACATGATCTCATCTTCTTTACGACTCCTACCTGATAATGGATCTTTGCTTTCTTCATGATCAATTGTAGGTTGATCTATGATTGTTGATTTATTACACTCTAAACCACAATCAGCATAGAGACCTTTGGATGCCTTTTTGGTAAACATACCAAGTCTTCCCTTCTTGCTTCGTAATAATGAATCTTCAAACCGTTGCAAATTATGCTCTAAGCTCTGTTGTGTCTTAGCAAGGTTCCTCATTAACTCCTCCCAAGTAGGCTCCTTTTCCTCTATTGGCGAGGCAGCAAGGAAGGTGGGTAACAACCTGCCATCTATAGTTCTTGCCATTGATGCAACCCCTGTAAGATCCCTTACCAATCTGAATGAAACAGTCTTGAGGACGGATATGTAATGGGGCTTTGCAATCACAATAAGGCACTCTCTTGGAAGTTGTAGCAGACTTCAAGATGCTTTGTTTCTTGGCAATAGATACTCTTCCACAAAAATTAAACGAACCCTCCACATCTAATGTGTGAAATTGCTTATAACACCATGTTCATGTCAATTTCCCCACAGCTGGCCAAGAACATGCTCTGATACCACTATAATATCCCAAATCCTGATATTTTCTATTCCTATGCAATTTTATTGAAATAGCCAGGCATGCAAACTGCCATGCAAAATTCCCCTATTTTATAGCTAAAATTACGGTTAGGGTTTGCAGGATAGAATGAACACTTACCACTGATAAGTCGGTTGAATGTGCTTTAGAGAGAATACGCATGCAAGATGACCTGAGCTGGTGAAGAAATAACCTTGTTTCTGCTGCAATACCCCTGGATGGCTGAATCAAACAATTGCGACGTTTTTGCTGAAGGGATGGTCAGTTTCAACTGGAAATAAGTCGGAAGGAAGGTATGTAAGTGCCGGAGAGGATGGTCGGAGCATGCAAGGGTTTTGACCTCCCAGATGCTCTAGTGAATTGATCTCCCAGTATGCTGTTCACGCCCCCACAACCCTGTAAACTGCTGCTAGTTGCCCCGGATGGACAATCTGATAGTTGATAATCACCCAATGCAGTAGAGTGATCCTATCAGTGAGGATGTAGCCCGCATGCAGAAAAAATATAGTGATCCACAGTCCTGATGAATGACTAGGGTTTTCCCAACTAAATGCCCCCAGTTGTATGGATGAATCTGCAATAACCTTCAAACTTATACTGTAATACTGAATAATGATGAATGCAATAGATATGGTGACAAACCTAGATGGTTTATCCTGAAGGAGACTAGGGCAGATGTCTCACTGCCAAAATCTCGTTAGCTGAAGACGACGTCTCCAACCCCAACTGATGTGGCCGCACGCTGTGCTGCTTCTCAAGAGTTCCAAAATAATAATAATCCAAAAGCAAAGTCTCCATTCACTTTATCTTTCTTTTATAACTTTCAACTGCAAAAACCTTAACTTTTGACCTAATAAGGTCACTTTAACTTCTAATTTGCAGTTGACTTGCATGCATGCGCATGGAGACTTAATTGGGTGCATGCATCATTAAATAATGCTTAGATGTCATGCATGTCACTTTTAGGGTTTACATGCATATCACTGTTAGGGTTTGCATGCATGTCATTTTTAGGGTTTGCATGCATCTCACTTTTAGGGTTTGCATGCATCTCACTTTTGGGAACATTACATGGTGGAACACTGGGATAGAGGCACTGTTTGTTTACATCGAATGATACGTCAGAGAAGAAGCGTCTAGGCCTTGTCGATCAGGGCCCAATCCAACTCCAGTAAACTAGGCCCCAAATCTTTGAACCATAGTAAAGTATAGTAGCCCGATAAGAGAGACCATGGGAGACATCTTGAACGAGATGTCCTAAATATGGTGTATGAAGCAATGTCTCTCAAGGAGAGCTAGGGATCCGTAGCCTTTGTTGACTCAAACAGGAGGGCATGAAGTAAGCTAAAACGAGGTCTTGAGAACTGAACTCCCAAGTATGTGCAAGTGTTAGTGATCTCAATCTCTACCCCTCAGAAGAAGAAATGCAATTATGAGACTATATTCTTCGTCCCATTGAAGATCATAGCCTTGGTTTTACCCAGGTTGATCATCAACTGTTGAAGATCACAGAAAAAAAGCAAGGGCATCTAACTATCTCTGCAACCCAGCAAGGAATGAGGATAAGAGAACCATGTCATTCGCAAAGATTAGAATAGATATCAACACCTGGTGAAGGAGACATCCGTCGTCATCCTAAATATGGTCTTGGACGTAACTCTCCAACTCGTCAATATAGATCCCAAATGATGTGGGGGATAGTGAGCTCCAGATAAATTTTGATACACTGTGGGTTGTGCATAGATAAGATAAGATAAGATAATTTTATTTATGTCCACTAATGACCACAAAGTAGGTCAACGGGATTGTCAGTTAGAATGGTGTTCGTGCATGTGGGAGGACCAAACGATCTCCCTTAAAAGAAGTAAGACAGAAAAGAAACATAGTGGCAGTCCAAAGGGTCTCGAATATGCCAATGTCTCTGAGCCTTTGAACTATGAGCTCCCTCGAGACCGAATCAAAAGCTTTTCGAAAGTCTATGAATCAACAGTAGACTTTCGAAGACCAATGCCTTGCCTTCTCAATGATAGCTCCAAGGATGAATATATGATCAATGGTTTGATGAGAAGGCCTCAATCCTGCCTACCATCTAGCTCTAAGGCGTCTTGTCTCAAGCTCTCTAGAAAGCTTTATATGAAGAACTATCGCATAAAGCTTCGAGAACGTGTGGCCTACCATGATCATTCGGTAGTTGTTGGGATCTATGTTGGGAACCGATTTGTGTATCAAGTGAATGGTGTGATGTGACCATGTCGATGGGAAACCTGTGCGAACCACATTGTTGAAGAGATTGGCCAAGTAGTTATACAAAGCATAGAGGCAATTCTTGAAGAACTCTAGCTAGAAACCTTCTTGGTCTACTGCTTTACCGTTGTTCATTGCCAAAACAGCCTCCCGAATATCCTAGTATGAAAAGAAATAGCATGAAGTGGGGCAAAAAGTAACTTGAATCAGTGGTTGCCTAGGAACGTCATTCATGGAAAAGGTATGAGCAAACATGAATGCAGAATTAAAATAGAAAGGAAGGAGGGATAGTGTGCCATAAATGATTTAGAGAAAGGCAAAGGGAAGTACATAATTCATGCCTCCTCTATGAAATGAAGAGGTGTTTCTTCTGGCAGAGGAGAGGATGGTAGGAAACTTTAAGGCTACGGTAAGAGGGAAGACCATGAGAGAAGGCATTCCAAAGCTTGAGATGAAGTGCTTTACACTTCGAGTCGTACAAACAATTCATTCGGCATCAGCCAGGATTTGGGGGAGAGGAGATCGACCAAGTGATGTATGGGTAGGACATTAGGGAGACCATTCAAATGATCGATGAAAGACGGTCATACTTGGCAGAAGCAAAGCCAAGGGATGAGAACTAGCCTACGGAAGGAAGCGATTGGCAAAGGTATCATGAAGAGGTATTAGTGTTCCCTTCGTTAAAAAGAATAGTGGTCCGAGGTGGGCATGAGGAGGGTGGGGTGGATGGACCAAGTGATGTGGGGATAGGACTGAAAGTTTTTCATGAACCCCAACCCGGTTTTAAACCTTTAGGCTTCTTTGCATAGTTTAATTCCCAAGCCCTCTATGCACAAATTTTAAATGAAATTTGACCAAAACTGAAACACATGAAGTTCTTTTTCCAAAATTAAACAATTCAGAATTTTTCTTTTTCAACCAAAAATTCAAACTCGGAAAATTTTAGTCAACCAAACACACATGAAAATGACACAGTTGTTTTTTACCAATGGTCCAGGATTTAACCCCCAAGGGAAAACATGTTTCTATGAAAGAGAGATTTATTATTTTCAAACAAATTTTACAATTTTGAATTTCATAACAGCAATACTTATTTTTTTTCTTCCTCAAAAAACATGCCAGAATCTCTTTGACAAAACTGTACGGGATGTCTAAAAACCAGCACCTCGAAAACCATGCCACGTGTGAACAGTCTGAAACTGTACGGTTTGGCAGGTACGAAACAATACGGTCTAACAACATTTAAGACACCTCAAAAATCGTGCCCTGTATGGTCTCTGACAATAGCATTTATTTATGTACTTTCCTCCTCAAAATTGTGCAAGTGTACGGACTGGTACAGTACGATACTGTACGGAACTCCTCAAAATTCGTGCTAATTCTCTGCTGCAGATTTCCTCGATTTCTGTGCCAAGTTTGTCTAGAAATTTGTGCCAAAATTTATTGGAAAATGTGCCCACTTCAAATTCTGGAAATCTTTGAATTTTTCTCACTCTGGTTTTGAAATCATTTCAAACCTTTACTCTCTCTCTCTTCCTCTCTCCAAAAATCTATTTTGGAAATGATCACAATGAATGATGAAATGCCTTGCCCTAGCGCTTTTTGTTCATGGTAACTTCCCCTGTCAATCTAATGGTCAAGATTAGATTAGATGAAGGGTTCACATTAAATGCTCCACTAAATATTAATTAAATGACATTTAGTGCACCTCATGTCATTTAATAAAGTTAGAACAACCTCTTTCTATTTAATCACTCACTTAACTTTATTTAAATATGAACCTAGGAAAACCATGACTTAGCCTTTTTAATGAAGTCACTTTAAAAATATAACGTACTTTTCACTTCATTAAATGCACATTGACTAGGAGTCACAACTTAAGTGTCCTTGTCCACCCCAAGGAAAGTCTAGGTGGACAAACACTTCCTAGGTAACTTTTCAACACTCCCTCCTACCGAGGAAGAGGTGTTTTTCACCACTCCCAACTTATCTCTAAAGTAGACATGCTTCCCTCTACCCAAAGCCTTCGTGAAAATGTCAGCCACCTGCACATCTGTAAAGACATACTGCAACTGAACAACCCCTCTCTGAACATAGTCTCAGATAAAGTGATATCTGATCTCTATGTGCTTCGACCTATCATGAAATATTGGATTCTCAGAAACCTTGATGCAACTCTGATTATCACATTGTATAACTGTAGGACTCAGCTCCAAAACAAATAAGTCCACCATCAGCTTGCGAAGCCACAAGGCCTCACAACTAGCCTGACTGGTTGCCATATACTCAGCCTCAGCAGAACTCAATGCCACGGACTTTGGCTTCCTGCTGAACCACGACACAGCTGCCAAAGCAAAGCTGAAGCAACAACCAGAAGTGCTCTTCCAGTCCGGAACAATACCTACCTAATCTGAATCTGTAACACCAACTAGTCCCACTCCACCACCAGATCTCCTATAATCCAATCCATAATCAGCTGTACCTGCAAGATATCTCAATATGTGTTTTGCAGCAGTCCAATTAACTCTCCTGAGCTCCACCATGAACTGACTGAGAGTGTTCACTGCAAAACTCATATCTGGTCTGGTGTTGACCATATACATCAACGAACCAATAAGCTAATGATAAAGAGTAGGGTCCACCAACTCTCCCTCTGAATCATGAAGCTTCGCCCAATTGGTGATCATGGGTGTAGACATAGGTCTGTAATCAGTCATTTGAAATCTCTTCAAAACATCTACAGCGTATTTTCCTTTCCCCAGGAAAACATGTCCATCCTCCTGCCAAACATCCATCCCCAAATAATAGTGCATCAGCCCAAGGTCAGTCATCTCAAACTATGAAGCAAGATCCTTCTTGCACACATCAATCAGGTGCTCTCCCCCAGTAATGAACAAGTCATCAACATACAGCAAAAGAATGAGCAGAACACCACCAACTACAATGTAGTATAGGTTGCGATCCGCCTCAATCTTCCGAAACCCAATCGAAAGCAAGTAGGAATCGATCCTGGAATACCAAGCCCGAGGGGCTTGCTTCAAACCATACAAGGCCTTTTTCATCCTGCAAACATGAGAATCTCTCTCACACCTCAAAGCCTTGTGGTTGCTCCAGATACACTTCCTCCTGTAGAAAACCGTTAAGAAAAGCGATTTTCACATCCATCTGATGGATTTTCCAACCCATCTCCGCTACGACGGAGATCACTGCTCTTATCGAAGAAAATCTGGCCACTGGTGCAAATGTCTCATCATAGTCAACTCCCTCAACCTGTGAGAACCCACGTGTAACAAAACGAGCTTTCAACTTCTCAATACAGCCATCAGCAGCATGCTTTATCTTGTAAGGCCATTTGGAAGTCACAACTAACTTCCTCTCTAGTCTTGGAACCACTTCCCACACTCCATTCTTCATGAATGAATTGTACTCTTCCATCATGGCATCTCTCCAAACCTGGTGTACGGAAGCCTCCTCATAAGTGGTAGGAACAATGTCACGCAAGCTAGTCACCTGTGCCATATAGCTGGAAAATCTCTCAAGTGCACTGCTCTCTCTAACCTCCCTCTTGGGTGGTCCAACTGACTCCTCTGCTTCCTTCATCAACTCCTTAAGCCAACTTGGCTTTCTCTTCCTAGAGGAAGCATCCTGTCCCATACTCTCCTCTATCTCCTCCTCTGAAACCTGTCTCCCTGAAGAATTACCAACAACCTGAGAACCTGTCCCTGGTGAACCTGAACCTGTACCACTAGAACTAGAATCACATGAAGGTGTAACCTATGATCCGTGAACCTGTCCCTATACCAAAAGTACCTGTGGACTGAGCCCCTGAAACTGAAGAACTTGTAACCTGTGACCCAGTCACACCTGAAACTAGTGACCCTGTACTCTGACTCACTGAACTCCAAACTGCCACCTGTGGAGTACTTTGTTGGTCCTCCATCTCAGCATCTAGAGACCTCCTGAAGGCTTTTTCCTCCTCAAACTTCAACTCCCTTCTCATATCAACTTTCCTCTATGTAGGAAGGTATATGCGAAAAGCCTTCAATTTCTCATCATAACCAACAAAGATACCCCGCTCACCTGTAGCCTCCAACTTTGTCCTCTTCTCAGAAGGGACATGAGAGTATGTAAGGCAATCGAAAACCCGAAAGTGACCTATCTGAGGCACTTTCCCTGTAAACATCTCCTCAAGAGTTTTGCACCCCAATGCACGGTGCGGACTCCTGTTCAGAACATAAACAGCAGCGCTACAGGCCTCCACCCATAAAAAGAAAGGAAGACTTTGATCATGCAGCGTGGCTCTAGCTGCACCAACTATAGAACGATTCTTCCTTCCAGCCACTCCATTCTGCTGTGGAGTGTAAGGAACTGTCAACTGCCTCTTGAACCCCTTCTACCGACAATACTGATCGAATGCATGGGAAGTATACTCACCCCCATTGTCTGCCCGAAGTAACTTGATCTTCTTTCATGTCTGGTTCTCCACAAGAGCTTTGAACTCTTAGAACCGAAGCAAGACATCCTCTGATCTCTTGCTTCTAAGGAAATAGATCCAGGTCTTCTTCGAAAAGTCATCGATGAATGTGACATAATACTCATATCCTGTCAAAGAGGTAGATGACATGGGACCACACAAATCTGAATGAAGCAACCGAAGCACTCCCTCTGATCTGGAATCACTGCTCGAAAAGCAGTATTGGTGTACTTTCCCAAAGCACACCCTCTACACACACCACTCGACTCTGCGCTGAACTCAAGCATACTTGTTGTCATCTCTCTCAGCATCCTCAAAGTTGGATGGTGAAGATGGGCCATCCTCTTGTGCGATAAGCTCACACAACTCACTGTTGCTTTGAGTGTGTCACAGTGCATGATGTGGCTGGAAAAGAAGCTTGTACAGTTTCCCGCATCCGACTTCAATCACACGTGAATCAAATGGACCTGCTGTCTTAGGAAAGATGTGAACTTTCCCATCAAGGACATATACCGCAAAGCCCCTGTCCTCAATCATGGAAATTGAAACAAGGTTCTTATTCAGCCTAGGGACATACAACACATCCCTCATAAACATAGGCTGCATGGACTCCCTCTCAAAATGGACAGTCCCTCGCCCAACTACTCTCACCACTGTGTCATCTCCCAATACAACCTCCAACTTCAAGTCCGTTTCTGACATATCTCAAAAACATATCACGATTAGTTGTCATATGACTAGAAGCTCCACTATCAATGTACCAAGTGGAGGAAGAAGTGGTAGCACTCAACGAATACCCAATAATCATGGAATACTCCATGAAGATGCGAAAATGTCCGAGCGTGAGTTTGGCATGAAGGAAATGTTGTACTTAGGACACATAATCAATGCCGAAGGAGTACAGGTTGATATGGAGAAAATCCGAGCTATCAGAGATTGGCCCGCGCCAAAAACAATTACAGAATTGAGAGGTTTCTTGGGTATGTGCACTTATTACCAACGATGTGTTAAGGGATTCCCCCAATTTGTAGCACCCCTCACAAATCTCACAAAGAAGGGAGCGTTCACTTGGACAGACTTAGCACAGAAAACTTTCGAGGAGATGAAGGTTATTATGAGTTCCTGTCCAGTTTTAGCATTACCATACTTCTCACAACCCTTTGTAGTAGAATGTGATACCTCAAGTGAAGGGTTAGCAGCAATGTTGATGCAAAACCATCACCCTATTGCATTTGAAAGCCGTAAACTAAAGAACTACGAGCGCCACTACTCCATATATGACAAAAAGATGCTAGCCATCTTACATGCTCTCACAAAATTAGTACCTGGTGGGCAGTAAGTTCAAAATCAAAACCGATCATAACAGCCTCAAGTATTTCCTGGAGCAGAAGGAACTAAATGAGCGACAGCAGTAATGGGTCAGCAAAGTACAAGCCTATGATTTCGAGATCAAATATGTAAAAGGTAAGAATAATGTAGTAGCCGATGCATTATCCAGGCGTCCTACCTCATTATCTTTCAGTAGTATATCCATAGATTGGAGGGCACTTCTCTTAGTAGAATACTCCAAAAATAAATTCGCTTGCGAATTATTGGATGGACAAATTTAGGATGACAGGTACAGGATTGCTGATGACATCATCTATTACAAGAACAGGATATACCTCGTCCCAGAATCCACATTAAGGAAAAAAATCATTCAAGCAGCACATGATTCTCCTTTATTAGGGCATCAAGGTTTCTTGAAGACCTGCAGGCAGATCTGAGAGAGGTTCTCATGGAAGGGCCTCAAGGGAGAATTATGCAGCATGTACGGGAATGTAGCATTTGTCAGCAAAACAAGATTGAGAACATCCATCCAACAAAGTTACTTCAGCCACTACTGATTCCAGAACAAAAGTGGGAAAGCATCTCCATGGACTTTATTACAGGATTGCCCAAGGTCCAAGGGCGGGATTGTTTATATGTAGTAGTTGACAGACTGACCAAGTTTGCACATTTCTTTTCGATATCATCAGACTACTTGGCAGCTCAAGTAGCTGAGTTATTCTTCAGGGAGGTCTTCAGGTTACACGAGTGACCTAAGACCATTGTCAGTGATCAGGATAGCAGATTCACAGGTGCCTCTGGCAAGAACTATTCAGATTAGTGCGGACCGAACTAGCTACCAGTACGAGTTATCATCCCCAAAGCGATGGACAAACTGAAATAGTCAACAAGTGGATGGAAGGATATTTAAGGAACTATGTAGCAGGGCAGCAACGAACTTGGATCAAATGGCTACACCTAGGGGAGTATTGCTACAATACTACCTATCACATGTCTATTAGGATGACTCCTTTTAAGGCATTATATGGTTACGAGGCCTTGGACTATGCAGATTTGGCATTTGGAGATAGTAGGGCTCCTAAGGCTAAGGATTGGATACAGGACAGTCAAGATATTCTGAAAATCTTGAAGGAAAACAAACAAACAGACCAAAATCAACAGAAGTTGTATGCCGACAAACACAGGATTGAGCGGAGCTTTGAGGTAGGGGATTTGGTATACTTAAGGCTCCAACCTTACAGATAGTCTTCGCTTAAGAAAAAAGGAGCAGAAAAGTTAAAACCTCGCTACTATGGACCCTACAGAATAATCAGGAAGGTGGGAGAGGTGGCATATGAACTAAAACTTCCACAGGAAAGTAAAATTCACAATGTGTTCCATGTGTCTAACCTGAAGAAGACCCTTGGGCAACACATTGCTCCATCTACAGAGTTACCTCCTTTAGATGATGAAGGACTGCTGATACTGATTCCCGAACGGATCATACAGACTAGAGAAAGGAAGCTCAGGAACAAGGTAATCAAAGAGTACTTGGTTCAATGGAAAGAACTATCACCAGAGGATGCCACCTAGGAAGGTGAACAAGTATTGCAGCATCCCAGTTTGCAGTTGCTTGAGGACAAGCAATCTCAAGCGGGGAGGACTGTAATGTCCTCTTTCGATTAGGCCTTGAGGCCCAAAACCGCTAACCTATGTGATTCCTGTGGGTTCGAGCGGTTACTGACAGTTAGGGAATCATCTAAGCACTGATGTCGTCCATAGAAAATCTAGGGCATCATCATTAGGTCAAGAGGGGGCCACCAAGGCCAGAGGCCACCTTCGTGCATGCCATCCAAGCATTATTTAATGATGCATGCACTCATTTAAGTCTCCATGCGCATGCATGCAAGTCAACTGCAAATTAGAAGATAAAGTGACCTAATTAGGTCAAAGATTAGGGTTTTCGCAGTTGAAAGATTATAAAAGGAGGATAAACCGAAAGGAGACTTCACTTTTGATGATTATTATTTTGGGAGCTCTTGAATAGCAGCACAGCAGTTGGGGTTGAAGACGGCGTCTTCAGCTAGTGGGGTTTCGGGAGTGAAACATCTGCCCTAGTCTCATTCAGGGCAAGCCATACAGGTTCGCCATTTGCTCTTACATTCATTCATAGTTATCCAGTATATGGTATAGATTGTTGCAAGGATACGTGTGCAGCCGTAAGGGGGGTTTTCAGCCAAAAAGCCCTAATCAGTCGCTGGGTCTTCAGATCTCAATTTTATTTCGAAACCCAGGCACTATTCTCATCATCGGCATCTTACTCCGGTACACGGTGATTATCAGATCCGACCGTGCTCATCCAGAGCAGTTATCAGCTATTTCAGGATCAAGGGGGTGTGAGCAGCTATCTCTCTGGAACAATTCGCTAGCCTGCCTAGAGACCTCAGAAACTCTGCATGTACCAGGCATTCTCTTCGGCACGGGAAGGCTATCAGTCCTGCAAATCAGCAGCTTCATCAGATACCTCCTTCACTGAAAACGTCACCCTTATCTGATCTAGGGTTTTTGCTGCTGGGGTTTCACCGGAAGCAGAAGATATCAGTCCATCTCCGATTCAGTTCTTGATGCTTGCATACCCTCTCAGGAGCAGTCCAGCCAGCTTATCAGTGGTAAGTGTTCATTCTATCTCACAAACTCTAACCCTAATTTTTGCTATAAAATAGGGATTTTTGAATGGCAGTTTGCATGCCCAGTTGTATCAGCATATTTGCATAGAAATAGAAAATATCGAGATTCGGGATATTACACCCGAATCCACATGAACCGAGCAAACTCATTTGAGGAATTATACAAACCCTCCCATGAAGCAAGTCTCTAGTTAAACAACCCACCCACTCGAAAATCTGACACCTCTTGAAGTTCTGGTCTCCTACTTGCAAACTGAAAGCAAGTGGTATCCTACTATGTCAGGAAGAGGTTGGACCAGACTAACATGCGTCTCATTAACAAATAGGATGTCTGATGAGCCAAGAGCATCTTACATCATACCCGACAATGATCAAAAAGCTCCATTGTCGAACACCCTACTAAGATTCTAGTGCTTTGTCGATTCTCCCAACGAGCTCACCATTTGGAGAACCCTAGGCGAGACTACCCTAGAGGGTGGGGATCCCGAATGATAGCTTTGAGATCTTTGATAATGGCCCATTTCCTGACTTGTTATGTTGTGGCAACTTGCTCCCTGAGCGTTTAAGCACCACCGCCTGGGACAAGGTGAGATCTGTTGGACATTGGGTTCAACGCTCCCCGTGAGTTTCGTGACATGGACTAATCACCTCTCGAGATCCTAACTCTGGCGATTGTGGCGAAGATTAACACCTGTGGGTTTTGGTCTAACGGCAATCGTGAGTCCAACAAATGGTATTAGAGCAACAGGTCAAGGGTTCGAAACTCACCCGACTCGTGTTGGGGGGGAGACTGTTGGGCATTGGGTTCAACGCTCCCCATGAGTTTCGTGATATGGACTAATCGCCTACCGAGATCCTAACTCGGGCGATTGTGGCGGAGATGAACACCTATGGGTTTTCGTCTAACAGCAATTGTGAGTCCAACAAGATCCTCATAAAGGAAAATCTTGTGAGGAAGGAGAAAAGCTTTCGCTTGGCCCGAAGGAGACAGTCACAGATAGATTCGAAGTGGAGGAAAAGTGTGGATTCAGAGCCAAGCAAAGTTCTCTCAAAGGTTATCTCTAAGAGATCAAGGGTATCATGGAGGAATGAGATATCAACCTACAAGGGATCTTGTGATGGAGAGGACCAACCTACAAGGGGCCCTATGATGGAGAAGGTGAAGGGAGCCCCCCTCACTTTCAGGTTAAGCTATTAGGCAAGCCTAGCACACTGTCATGTCCTCTTCTAACTAAGCATCTAACACACTCGTTAACCTATTTAATTCCCATAGGTTCAAGCAGGTATCAATGAAAAAGGGAATTGACTGAGGACTATTAATACTGGGAGCAGAAATGAACATTTCTTTAGTATTATTGGTCATGAGTATATTGAAAAAAGGCCATCGGAGCAGATATTAAAAAGCATACAGAGCATGGGGGCCTTATTTCACCTTGCATGCGACACTTGGCAATTAGATTGCATGCATGCAAAGTTAAGTCATGCAAACCCTAAAAGCTATAAAAGAAGACAAGTCGAACCAAAAAGGTATCTATTGTTATTATTCACTTTTGAGATTTGTTTCGAGAACAGCAACACCAGTAGTTGCAGCATCAAAATGGGGTTGAGAGCGTGAGCCATCAACTAACGAGTGTTTTCAGCAGCAAAATCTATCTACCCTAATCTCTTATCGGATAAAGCATTCAAATCTATCATCTGCACTTCAAGCTATTCATTGATCATCAGAAATCCAACACACAGAGGAGACATTACAACACAAGGTCATGTCTTACTTGTGGGGACGAGTTAGAGACACCAAGAACATTTCGCCATGATCCGGAAACTCATCATTTCTTTTGCATGTCACTTCCATTCTCCTCAGAAGGGTCATACCACTATACTAGGTGATCATCATACCACCTCTTGCACATCCAAAAAAGATACCAGCAAAAACATAGAGAGGAAGGGGCGTCATCCATCCAGAGGAAAACAATTCGCTAATGTCCAAGAAGAGCTTCAAAGTGTTGCATGTGTACACCAATATCTTCAGAGAGACCATACTATCTCACCTAGAAAGTCTCGGCATCATCCTCAAAGTATTGAAGCATCTACGAGACGATTATCATCCAGAGATGGACGTTTTTCCTTGCATGGGCGTCAACCACGGAAGGAGCAACACGTTTTCACCTTGCCTCTTATTGCATGGCATGAATGCTTGTTCCAGATTGTTAATATTGGTATGTCTCTGCAATTAATTTCATTGTGAATTCAAGTTTATTGTTATTTTCAGGTTTTTGTACTCTCTTAATATTGCATGCATATTGATTTTATCAAACCTAAAGCTACAACACCCTGAAACTATAAACCAAAACCATAAACCCTATCAATATGAAAAAGAAAATATCAATTGGGATACTACAATGGTATCAGAGCATGTTCCTAGCCACCTGTGGGCTTGAACATGAACAATAAATGAATCCAAATGACAGTGCTTTTTTGACATATAGAAGAAGAAAGGGCAGGTACATAGAGGATCCGAAGTTAGAAGAGATTAAATTGGAAGACACAGATTCAGACATCTACACAACAAGGATACACTCTAATAGAGGAAAGGGAACAGGGGAAGATGTGTTGATTTTTTTGAGCAGCATCGAGAACCCTTCTCTTAGGAGAATGGGACCACGGTGAAGACTCAACCCAGTGTTGAGTGACCATTCTGTTGAATGGTAGATATCTCGTATGGGACCATGATATAGACCCAGCTCTGTCCTGGGTAGACTCAACCTTGTGTTGAGTAGACATCTGGTCTGGGACAACGATGTAGACCAGTCTTGGACTGGTAGACTCAGCTTAGTTCTGAGTAGCCATTCTCTGGGAGAATGAAGACAATATAAGCCCTAGATTGGGTCTGGGCATGTGTGGCACTCTGACCCTTGATCTATGGGCTTGGTGTGCTTCTCCAAGGATTACCTACCCTTGGTCAAGTTACCCTAGTACCAGATCTAGGTGTCACACAGTGTGTGAGATAAAAGCATTAATAACTCTCTTGGTTTATGATGGTGTGCTTTTGAAATCAAAAAGCACCACAGGTAATGACCACACGAGCACTTGGAAAAAGGCCAAAGTCAAAAGTCAAAATAAATAAAGATTTTTTGACCACAAGTGAAAGTCAAAATAAATAAAGACTTCTTATAAAAGTCAAAGGAAAAATAAACGGACCCTTTTTGGTAAAAGTGAAAGTGAACTTAGGAAAAGATTAAAAATATTATTATTTTTATCTTTCCTATTCTTGTCCACTTACAGGTGCATGAACACTATAAAAGAAGATCAAGTCTTCTCATTTCAAATATACAAAAAGTTTTGCTCTCACAGGTGAAGAACACTGTTGTATGTTAAAACCCTCAGCTAGGGCTTTTTCATCTTCTGCATTTTTGGACAGCCACCTTCAGCGTTCCGTTTTTGTTTTCTCTAGCAACCTTTTTCATTCTTTTGGGTAGATCAGGCAGCTAAGATTTCTTTGTGCGCAACACTTCTTCTATTTTCGTGGGCAGTCTCTCTCCGGGCAGCCTTTTGAGGGCACTGCCCTCTCAGCACCTCCGGGCAGCCTCTAGCAAGCATACCCATGAGGGTTGAAGCCCTTCATGCACCCTTGGGTATCCCGTGGGCAAGCCCGTGAGGGCTGTCGTGGCCCAACAAGCCCCCAAGGTAGCCCAAAGGCAGATCGGTTAGGGTCCTGTGGCAGCCATGATGCTGCCTGGCCTTCTACAAACCCTCAGGTCAGTCACCTAAGCCTCAAGCCTAGTCTGCTAGCCCTTTCGGGCAGCAAAGGGACTGTTTAGAAAGGTGTCGGGCAGCTAACAGACCAGCAGGCAGGTGACGGGCAGCAACAGACCTAGATCGATCAGATCTGGGCAGGCTAAGCAAAAGAGAAAAAAGATCGAGCAGGTAAAAGATTATTTCTGGGCAGCTGATATATTTTTCAGGACAATTAATTTAAAATTTGGGAAGGCCCTAATTTGTTTATGAGTAGATCTGAGAAGTTATATATCAGACTGATTTTATTGGACAGTCTTTTCCAGGCAGATCTGGAAACTTCCACTACTAGTGTTTGAAACCCTTCTTTGAATTTTTATCAAGAAAATTTGTAATGTAACTGTGGGTAAAATCCAAATCTGGATTTGAGGAACTTTTTGAAGAATTTTTTCAGTCATCTCATTTACAAGATGAGCTATTAATGCTTTTGGGGTTTATGTCCTTTGAAGGTTTCCCCAGTGAAAAATCTTGTGTCCATGTGTACTGATGTGATGAATGTGTTTTTTACTGTACTGCTGATTTGTTTAAGTAGATCTGTAAATTTTTTAAGTTCAGGCTAATGGTAAAAATTCAACATGGTATCAGAGCTTAGCATGTGAAAACACAGTAAAGGGACACTACTGTTGTTTTTCACTAGATCTTGGAATAAGATTTGCAGATCTAACATTTTGGACAAGTGACAGAGATGGCCATAAATGGTTTCAAACCGGAAGAAAAGCTCGATCCTTCAGCAAACTTCAATTCCTGGAAGGCTAGGTTGACAGCCATTCTAGATGAGAATGACTTGGATGACATTGTTCTTAATGTCACAGAAGAGCCAACTACAAATGCTGGTAGTCTTACAAGAGGAAGCAAAGTAAGGCTAGAAGAGTCATTTATGATTCTATTAGAGAAGAATTGATGCCTAACATCACAACCTTGAAGACTGCTAAATAATGCTATGATACGTTGGTAAACCTCTATGAAAAGAAGGCTCCCAGTCAAAAGAGAGTCTTGAAGAAGAGGCTACGAACTTTGAAGCTAAGCGAAGATGAAAGCCTCGGTTCCTTCTTCACCAAGATAAAACAGGTAAGAGATCAACTCCTTGCTATTGCTGTTACTGTTGATGATGATGATCTTGTGCAAACAAAGGTTGATGGTCTCCCAAGCTCTTGGGAAACCTTCATGGCAACCGTCTGTGGATGAGAAAATCAGCCAACCTTTAAAAGGCTTTGGCATGATTGTATACAAGAAGAAGCAAGGGAACACTGACAAGGTAATCAAGCAGGATAACCTTGTACTTGCAGCAAAGACCAAAAGGTTCAAGAAACCTTCTTCTCAGCAAAAGAAAGGGAAGAAACCTCAGGGTAAGTTTTCTGACATGTCTAAGATTGAATGTTATACTTGTCACGAGTTTGGACATTATGCCAAAGACTGCAGGCAGAATAAGAAGAAACCCAAGAGAAGGTTTCAGGCATCTGCTGCAGAAGGAGAGGAAGAAGAAGATGAAGAACCAAAAAAGAAGAAGAAAACCAAGGCTAATAAAACTGATGAGCCTAGAAAAGAGTACTATTTGATTTCTGCTCTAACTGGTTCTTTCTCAGCTTGCTCCACTTCTTGGTTGGTGGACAATGGTGCCTCCAGGAATATGACAGGTAACCGTGGTACACTCACCAGTTACAGAAAGAAAAAGTTCACCACTCAGGTAGAACTTGGAGATGACTCCACTTACAAGATTGAAGGAGTTGGCTCAACTTCACTTCAACTTGACTCAAGTACAGTTCTTCATGTTAATGATGTTTTTTATGTTCATGGTTTAAAGAAAAATCTTTTATCCGTTGCTGGTTTAGAAGACAAGGGCCACAGAGTCCTCTTTATGGACAAGAAGGTCTTTTTATGGGCAAAAGACACAAATCTAGACTCTGCAGTACAGATTGGGGTTCAAGAGGGAGACCTTTACAAGGCCTCCAAAGTTTCCTCTCATGCTTTGGTACATCACACAGTTGACCCTTGTGAACTTTGGCATAGAATCTTTAGACACCTTCACTACACAGCTCTCCCAGGATTGCAGAAGATGGTCACAAGTATGCCAGAAGTTTCTCGAAAACATGAAGGAATTTGCAAAGGATGTGCTCTAGGTAAGAACGCGAAGAAATCCTTTCCCAGAAGCAAGAATAGATCTAAAGGCATTTTGGATTTGATTCATTCTGACATTTGTGGGCCCATGTCATCACCCTCCTTGAGTGGGTGTTTATATCATGTCTTGCTTACTGATGACTACTCTCAAAAGTCTTGGATTTACTTCCTTAAGGCCAAGAGTTAAAACTTTGACAGGTTCAAAGAGTTCAAGACACTGATTGAAAATCAAACTGGTAGGCACATTCGTATCTTGAGATCAGATAACAAAGGTGAGTACGAATCTAATGAGTTTGATGATTTTTGTCGAGAAGCAGGAATCAATAAAGAGCTAACAGTGCCTTACAACCCCCAGCAGAATGGGGTTGCAGAAAGAAAGAATAAAACGATCAGTGAGGCTACTAAAGCCATGATCATTGATCTAGATCTTCCATTGTCTTTATGGGCTGAAACTACCAAAACTGCAGTATAAATTCAGAACAGAAGCCCACATGCTATCTTGGGTGAGAAGACTCATGAAGAAGTCTTCACCAAGAAGAAACCTGTAGTTGATCACATGAGGATATTCGATACTCCTGTGTATGCTCATGTACCAAAAGAGAAGTGGGCTAAGCTAGAGCCCTCCGGTCAGAAAGGTATCTTTGTTGGGTACAGTGATTGTTCGAAGGCTTATCGAGTATATATACCTGGACAGAGGCACATTGAGGTCAGCAGAGATGTGATCTTCCATGAGGAAGCGGTGTTTCGTAAAACACTAGAGCTCTCACCGGAAGATGCAGTTGCTCCACTTGAGTTTCCAGATTCAGAAATTCAAAGGGAGGAAGAGGAATTTGATGATCAAATTCCAGATGTTCCTGAGAACATTGAAAGTCCACTAGACGAACTACTTGAAGTTCCTCCTTCAAAAAGGAGACCTGCTTGGTACTGAGAGACAATACAAGAAGCCAAGAAGTATAAAGCTCCTCCAAGAACTTTCAGAGAAAGCATAAGACCACAAAAGTACTCTAGTCTTATGAGTCAGCTTACCAGTTCATAACCTTCATCATACGAAGATGCAACAAGTAAATAGGAATGGGTTGATGCCATGATTGAAGAGTACAAGTCAATCATGAAGAATGATGTTTGGGAAGTTGTTCCCAAGCTTGCAAGAATGTCAGTAGTGACTTCCAAATGGCTTTATAAAATCAAGCATGTTGCAGATGGCAGAGTGGAGAAGTATAAAGCTAGATTCGTAACTCGTGGCTTCACTCAAAAAGAAGGCATTGACTATGACGAGACATTTGCACCTGTTGCCAGGTACAGTACCATCAGAACCATCATTTCACTTGCTACAGTTTTCGGATGGAAGCTACATCAAATGGATGTAAAGACAACCTTTCTCAATGGTAAGATTGAGGAATAAGTTTATATTGAACAACCTGAAGGCTTTGTTACTCATGAGAAGAAGACGCATGTATGTAAACTGAAGAAAGCCTTGTATGGACTGAAACAGGCTTCGAGAGTCTGGTATGCCGGGATGGATGGATTTCTCCATGGCTTGGGGATTTCCAAAGGTACAGTTGATTCTAACTTGTACTTTAAAGTTGTCCATAATCATGTCTTAATACTTGTTCTATATGTAGAGGACTTGTTTCTTACAGGTGACGAACAGTTGATAGACCAGTGTAAGAGGGAGCTTCCTTGGCTTAGAAGTCTCATACCGATGCATTACTTCCATGGCTTAGAAGTCTGGAAAAAGCCAGGTGAGATCTTCCTGACACAAGGAAAGTATGCAGTGGACATCTTGCAGAGATTTGGGATGCAGGACTGCAAGTCCATGAGCGTACCAATCACTACCAACTTGACAAAGTTGCAAGACTCAGCCTCTAGTTCACAGAGTGTGGACTCTACTCTCTATAGATAGCTCATTGGTTCCCTGATCTATCTCATGCATACGAAACCAGACATTTGCTACACAGTGAATGCACTGAGTCAATTCATGTCAAATACGATGCACATACACTTGGTAGCTGCCAAACATGTAATCAAATATGTGTGAGGTACTATCACATATGGGCTCAGGTATACTTCCAGTAGTGGAGTATTGTTATCTGGATACTCAAATTCAGATTGGGCTAGCAGCGCAGTAGACCGGAAAAGTACCTCTGGTTATTGCTTTAGTATGGGATCAGCAAAGATCTCTTGGTCCAACAAGAAGCAGGGTTCCATAGCTCAGAGTACAACTGAGGCAAAGTATATTGTTGCAAGCGATGCCTGCAAAGAAGTAGTTTGGCTCAGAAAGTTGTTATCTGATCTGTTTGAGGGAAAGCTTGACTCAACCATCATCCATTGCGATAATCAGAGTTGCATAAAGCTTTCAGAGAATCCAGTGTTTCATGATAGATCGAAACACATTGAAATGAGGTATCATTTCATTAGAGGCCTAGTGCAGAGAGGTGCTCTGAAGTTGCAGTACATTCGTACAGATGAACAGATTGCAGATATCTTGACCAAGCCTCTGACAGCATCAAAGTTCGTGTACTTTCGTGACAAGCTTGGTATGGCAGAGAATGCCTCCCTCACGAAGAGGGAGTGTTGATTTTTCTTAGCAGCATCAAGAGCCCTTCTCTTAGGAGAATGGGATCACCTGGTCCGAGACCACGGTGAAGACTCAACCCAATGTTGAGTGACCATTCTATTGAATGGTAGATCACTGGTCTGAGACCATGATATAGACCCAGCTCTGCCCTAGGTAGACTTAACCTTGTGTTGAGTAGACATATGGTCCGGGACCACGATGTAGGCCAGTCTTGGACAAGTAGACTCAGCTTAGTTCTAAGTAGCCATTCTCTGGGAGAATGAAGACAGTGTAAGCCCTAGACTGGGTCTGAGCATGTGTGGCACTCTACCCCTTGATCTATGGGGTTGGTGTGCTTCTCCAAGGATTCCCTACCCTTGGTCAAGTTACCCTAGTACCAAATCTAGGTGTCACACAGTGTGTGAGATAAAAGCATTAATAACTCTCTTGGTTTATGATGTTGTACTTTTGAAATCAAAAAGGACCACAGGGGCACTTGGAAAAAGGCCAAAGTCAAAAGTCAAAATAAATAAAGATTTTTTGACCACAGGAAAATGACCACAAGTGAGTCAAAATAAATAAGGACTTCTTATAAAAGTCAAAGGAAAAATAAAAGGACCCTTTTTGGTAAAAGTGAAAGTGAAATTAGGAAAAGATTAAAAATATTATTATTTTTATCTTTCCTAATCATATCCACTTACAGGTGAATGAAGACTATAAAAGAAGATCAAGTCTTCTCATTTCAAATATACAAAAAGTTTTGCTCTCACAGGCGAAGAAGATTGTTTTATGTTAAAACCCTCAGCTAGGGCTTTTTCATCTTCAGCATTTTTGGACAGCCACCTTCAGCATTCCGTTTTTGTTTTCTCTGGCAACCTTCTTCACTCTTTTGGGCAAATCGGGCAGCTACGATTTCTTTGTGGGCAGCCCTTCTTCTATTTTCGTGGGCAGCCTTTTGAAGGCACTGCCCTCTCAACACTACAGGCAGCCTCTAGCAGGCATACCCATGAGGGTTGAAGCCCTTAAGGCACCCTCGGGTAGCCCGTGAGGGCTATCGTGGCCCAACAGGCCCTCAGGGTAGCCCGAAGGCAGATCGATGAAGGTCCTGTGGTAGCCGTGAGGCTGCTGGGCCTTCTACAAACCCTCGGGTCAGTCACCTAGGCCTCAAGCCTAATCTGCTAGCCCTTTCGGGCAGCAAAGGCACTGTTCAGAAAGGTGTCAAGCATCTAACAGACCACCAGGCAGGTGACAAGCAGCAACAAACCTAGATCGGTTAGATCTGGGTAGGCTGAGCAGATGAGGAAAACGGTCGGGCAGGTAAAAGATTATTTCTAGGCAGTTGATATATTTTTCGGGGCAGTTAATTTAAAATTTGGGCAGGCCCTAATTTGTTTATGAGCAGATCTGAGAAGTTCTATATCAGACTAATTTTATTGGACAGTATTTTCCAGGCAGATCTGGAAACTTCCACTGCTAGTGTTTGAAACCCTTCTCTGAATTTTTACCAAGAAAATTTGTATTGTAACAGTGGGTAAAATACAGATCTAGATTTGAGGAACTTTTTGAAGAATTTTCTGAGTCATCTCATTTACGAGATGAGCTATTAATGCTTTTGGGGTTTTTATCCTTTGAAGGTTTCCCCAGTGAAAAATCTTGTGTCCATGTGTACTGATGTGATGAATGTGTTTTTTACTGTACTGTTGATTTGTTTAAGTAGATCTGTAAATTTTTAAAGTTCATGCTAATCCTAAAAATTCAACAAGATGAAGCCAGGATGGCATTCCAGAGTCTAGTTAGTGCCTTAAATGACTTGGTCAAGGGATAGAAAGAGATTTACATGCTATAAACAGGTTGGTTACTAAACTAGAGTAGTGTACAATCTACCAATTTCACCGCGAGATAAAAGATCCACTAGCAATAGTGGGAGACATGAGTACACCCATATGCATAACACTCATCATATATACAATAAGCCTTCCAAACCTACCATGCCTCGCTTTCGGGAAAATGCCACCGTAGGACCAATCATACCAACTGAACCAAGTGAACCATTTGTGACATATCTACAAGAATACAAGGATTTGGGAGATGAGTTCCACTCAGGTAATTCATTTTCTGACTTTTGCAATATGAAAAACAAGAACCGGCGAAGAAATTTTAACAGAGGGTTTACTCGATACTATGAATTGCAAAAGACAATAGGATGGTTGTCCATTCCCAATTTTGATGGATCTTGTGGTTGTCCAACAAGATTATGGGTCTAGGGGATGATGCCATTAAATTGGCTACATTACATCTGGACAAAGGTCATAAGTGGTGGTACCATGAGTTAGTGACGCTAGGTCACAACACCATCTATTCATACAGTGATTTCACACAGAGGCTCATGGAGCAATTTGATAAGAGGGACCCTAAGATACATTTCAAAGAGTTAGCTCAACTCAAGCAAACCAACAGTGTCGAGGCCTTCATCTAAGAGTTTCAAAGAGTGGCAGTTATGGTGATCAATATATCTGAGAGCAGAATGGTTATGTTATTTACATAAGCTTTGCCTGAGCCTTTACGTGGGTTGGTGAAAGCCTACAAACCATCCACTCTACAAGATGCCATCAGTAGAACCCGAGACTTACAAGATTCGATTCCAAAGAACATATTTATGATTAAAACAAATTTGCCAAGTAAAGATAAAGATATCAAACCCTTCCAACAAGAATGGTCGAAAAAAATTGGATGGACGATGACACTAGGAAGGAACTCAAGAGAGAAATTATGCTTCACTTGTCAAGAACCATGCATCCCAGGTCACAAGTGCGTGGGGAAAGTCAAAACACATTATATAGAATTTTGGATACTCAGACAGTGAAGAAGATGAGGATGAGCCTGAACAGGAAGCAGCTGAGGAGATTAGAGCAGCAAACGATGAGTCACTCCAGGGAGAGCCCAAGGGTGGACTTATTGCTACATTGTCGGGAGTACCCAGATTTCATACTCCTCCTCGGGAATACCCATATTCCATACTTTTCCAATCAAAGGAGTAGTACAAGGCCACAAGGTAGGTGTGTTGATAGAAGGTGGGCCGACCCACAACTTTATCGATGTTGCATGGGTGGCTAGGCAGGGTATCCAAACCGAGGAATTCGAAGGGTTCACTGTAGTAGTAGCAGGCAATAACAGCATGGAGTGCAACCACTGGATTCCCAAGCTAAATGTCACACTGGGAAACTACAAAATGACAGACTCCTTTTATGTGGTTAATGTATCAGATACAAATGTAGTATTAGGGGTTCAATGGGTCTATTCTATAGGGAAGAATATTACTGACTATAGGACCATGGAAATGGAATTCCAAGGACAGGATGGCAAGAAAGTAGTCCTAAGGAGCATGAATGCTTACCCCCGTAAGCCAGTATCATCACAGAGGATGGAGGCAGTGTTCAAACAGGGAGACATAGAGTCGTCAGCCAAATGTTTTGTCACTTTTCAGAAACCACTAGATAACAACAC
This sequence comes from Pseudotsuga menziesii, assembly GCA_001517045.1. Lineage (NCBI taxonomy): Eukaryota > Viridiplantae > Streptophyta > Pinopsida > Pinales > Pinaceae > Pseudotsuga > Pseudotsuga menziesii. The sequence continues at coordinate 150,655 of LPNX010397384.1, read as the reverse complement.
AACATCCAGCAGATATACAAGCATTACTACAAAAGCAGGAGAGGGTATTCCAAGATCTTTCAGCAAGTCGACCGCCCAACAGAGGGTTCGAGTATATCATTAGTGAAAGGGAACACAAGCAGTTATCACCACTCCATACAAGCATCCCAAAAGGTACAAAGATGAGATAGAAAAAACAATAAAAGAATTATTGGAGTTAGGTTACATACGACCATGTTCTACCCCATTTGCATCATCAGTGGTATTGGTAAAAAACAAAGATGGTACATTACGGATGTGTATCGATTCCAGGGCCCTCAACAAGAAAACTATCAAGAACAGGTACCCCATTCCCATAATTGATGAGTTGATGGATGAATTACAAGGCACAAAGTACTTCTCAAAAATTGACCTTCGCTCAGGGTATCATCAGATTCGAGCAAGGGATCAATATATTGCAAAAACAATTTTTCGTTGTCATTTTCGTCATTATGAATTCTTAGTCATGCCATTTGGACTCACAAATGCACCAGCAACTTTTCAATCTTGAATGAACCACACCTTCAAGGCTCAATTGCGTAAGTATTTACTTTTGTTCTTTGATGACATTTTAATGTACAGTAAAACTTGGGAAGAATATTTGAGACATTTAGATGAAGTACTAGGAATTCTAGAAGAACAATCCCTATATGCCAAAATGCCTAAATGTGAGTCTGGTATGAAAGAGATGTTATATCTAGGGCATGTAATACGTACCAATGGAGTACAAGTTCATATGGAGAAAATTAGAGCTATTTTGGATTTTCCTACACCAAAAAATGTAACAAAGTTGAAGGGATTTTTGGGCCTTTGCACTTATTACAAGAGGTATGTTAAAGAGTTTTCACAATTGACAGCACCCCTACCAGATCTTGCAAAGAAAGGGGCATTCAGCTGGACTGAAGGGGCATAACAGACATTTAAAAAGATGAAAAAAATTATCAGCTCATGTCCCATTTTGGCATTACCTAACTTCACTCAGCCATTTGTAGTAGAGTGTGATGCTTTAGGAGAAGGAATAGGGACAGTACTGATACAGAACCACCACCCAGTCACCTTTGAAAGCAGAAAACTTTCAAAGGCCTTTGAAAGATTATGAATGCCAATACTCTATATATGACAAGGAAATGTTAGCAATCTTACACGCCTTAACAAAATTCAGGCAGTATTTGGTAGGAAGCAGGTTTAAAATTAAGACAGATCACAACAACCTCAAATACTTCTTAGAACAAAAAGAGTTAAATGAAAGGAAACAAAAATGGGTCAGCAAGGTCCAAGCTTATGACTTCGAGATCGAATATGTTAAGGGCAAGAACAATGTTGTAGCAGATGCATTATCTAGACGGACAACCTCTTTATTACTCATGAGTATATCTATAGAATGGAGGTCTCATCTCTTGGTTGAATTAACTAAAAATAAATTTACTTGTGAGTTGTTAAGACGGATAAATACGGGATAACAAATACATGGTGATCGATGACATCATTTCCTACAAGAATAGGATCTACCTAGTCCCCGAATCAGCTTTAAAGAAAAAGGTTTTACAGGCTTCACATGGTTCAGGATTATCGAGACATTAGGGTTTCTTGAAAACTTACAGACAGTTTAGAAAGAGGTTCTCATGGAAAGGCCTCAAGCAGGATGTAATGCAACATGTTCGGGAGTGCAGTACTTGCCAACAAAATAAAGTTGAACACACTCGTCCGACAGGGTTACTTCAGCCATTACCCATACCCGAGCAAAACTGCGAAAGAATCTCGATGGATTTCATTACAGGTTTGCCCAAGGTATAGGGATGAGATTGCTTATACGTGGTAATAAATAGGCTAACAAAATTTGCTCATTTCTTGGCCATTCCTTCTGATTATTCCGGATCAGAAGTAGCAGAGTTGTTTTTTCGAGACATTTTTAGACTACACGAACTACATAAGACTATTGCCAGTGACCGAGACAGTAAATTCACCAGTGCCTTCTGGCAGGAGCTTTTCAGATTAGTGGGGACATAATTAGCTACTAGCACTAGTTATCATCTTCAAAGTGATGGAGAGACAGAAATAGTCATCAAATGGATTGACGAGCATTTAAGAAATTATGTAGCAGGGCAACAGTGGACATGGATTAAATGGCTACATCTGGGGGAGTACTGCTATAATACCACACACCATATGTCTATTGGGATGACTCCTTTCAAGGCTCTATATGGCTATGAGGCACTAAACTTTGCAGATATAGTCTTTGAAGATAACCACAGGACAGTTAAGATATTCTCAAGCTACCAAAAGAGAATTTACAGACAACACAAAACCAACAAAAATTGTACGCAGAGAGACACAAGGTTGAGTGCAGTTTTGAGGTAGGAGACTTGTTATACTTACGGCTACAACCATATCGACAATCTTCACTCAAGAAAAAAGGGGCAAAGAAACTGAAATCTCGCTTCTATGGTCCTTACAAAGTAGTCAAAAAGATTGCGGAGGTGGCTTATGAACTCGAGCTTCCTGAGGAAAGAAAAATCCATAATGTATTTCACATATCAAATCTCAAGAAAAAAGTGGGGCAACACATCGCTCCATCCACCAAGTTACCTTTGTTAGATGATGAAGGACTACTATTGTAGATTCCAGAAAAGATTCTACATGCTCGAGAAAGGAACTCAGAAATAGGGCAATTCGTCAATACTTGGTACAATGGAAAGAGTTACCTATTGAAGATGCCACATGGGAAGGAGAACATGTATTGCAGCATCCTAGTTTACAGTTGCTTGAGGACAAGCAATTTCAAGCGGGGAGGACTAAATGTCCTCTTCTAACTAAGCATCTGAGACACCCATTAACCTATTTAATTCCCATAGGTTCGAGCGGATATCAATGAAAAAGGGAATTGACTGAGGACTATTCATACTGGTAGCAAAAAAGAACATTTCTTCAGTATTATTAGGTCATCATTATATTAAAGAATGTCAACGAAGCAGATATCAAAAAGCATGTGAAGCATGCGGGCCTTATTGCACCTTGCATGCGACACTGGGCAATTAGATTGCATGCATGCAAAAGTTAAGTCATGCAAACCCTAAAAGCTATAAAAGAAGACAAGTCGAACCAAAAAGGTGTCCATTGTTATCATTCAGTTTTGAGATTAGTTTCGAGAGAAGCAGCAGCAGTAGCCACAGCAGCAAGTTCGGGTCAAGGGCGTGAGCCATCAACTAACAAGTTTTTTCGGCAGCGAAATCTATCTTCCCTAATCACTTATCGGATAGATCATTAATATCTATCATACGCACATCAAGCTATTCATTGATCATTAGAGATCAAGCACACAGGGTCACGTCTTACTGTAGGGGAAGAGTTGGAGACACCAAGAACAATTCGCCTTGATCTAGAGATTCATCATTTCTTCCGCATGTCACTCCCATTTTTCTTGGAAGGGTCATACTACTATACTGGGTGATCATCAGGCCACCTCTTGCACATCTAGAGAAGATACCAACAGAAACGTAGAGAGGAAGGGGTGTCATCCATCCAGACGAAAACAATTCGCTAGTGTCCAAGAAGGGCTTCAAAGGGTTGCATTTGTCCACCAAAATCTTCAGAGAGACCATACTACATCACCTAGAAAGTCTCAGCATCATCCTCCAAGTATTGAAGCATCTACGAGAGGATTATCATCTAGAGAGGGATGTTTTTCCTTGCATGGGCGTCAACCACTAAAGGAGCAACATGTTTCACCTTGCCTCTTATTGCATGGCATGAATGCTTGTTCCAGATTGCTCAAATACTCAAGCTATTAATATTGGTATGTCTCTGCAGTTAAATTCATTGTGAATTCAAGATTATTGTTATTTTCGGGTTCAAGTACTCTCTTAATATTGCATGCAACTTGATTTTATCAAGCCTAAAGCTACAACACCCTGAAACTGTAAACTAAAACCATAGACCCTATCAATATAAAGAAAAAAATATCAGTTGGGATATTACAGATCTTGTGATGGAGAGGACCAACCTGCAAGGGGTCCTATGATGGAGAAGGTGAAGGGAGCCCCCTCACTTTCAGGTTAAGCTCTTAGGCATGCCTGGTACACTCCTCAATGACCTTGGTCTATATAAATTCCTTAATTACCACCATGGGAGGGGCCTTGTCTTTTCCTCAAACAACATGTACCCATGAGTCAATGTGGCTTTCTCTTTCCTCTTTGAATGTGGCTTGTCGATTTCAGATTTCTCGTGCTTGTTTTTAGGACAAGAATCTTTGCATCCAAAGCATCATTTACTAGGTGAAAAGCCTCTTGCACTTTATGCTCATGCAACAATTCCTTAAGGGATAGTTTTTCTAATTCTACTTCGGAAACTCGTTTAGAGGGTATGCCAATTTCTTTTTGCATGTGGTCAATAGCCTTGGTAAATCTATAAACATGGGCAGAAAGAAAAACTAGATTTGTTTCAAGTGTTACCAAACTGTCCAAGCCAATAGTACCGTTTGCTAGATTATAGTTGTCTTTAGGGTTGATGGGTAAGTGTTGATCTACAATGTGCTCCCTCTACAAGTTTCCAAATTGCTTTACCTTACGTGGATTACTCATCAAATCCGATGTGTTGTCACTAGTTGCTGTGCTACCTAAGATGCCAAGAATCGAGTACCATCTGTTGATTGAGTTGTCATTGATGCCAACATGGGACTTGCAGTGGCCCCTCAAGTTGTCATTGATGCCACCAAGGTCCCCCATAGTGGACAAGCTTAATGAACAGGTATGAGTTGATCATGGACACTTGCACAGGTTTGGTATGGGGTTTGATGATCCCTTTACCCACATAGTGGCCAGCTGGATGATAGCTTGATGGTTGATTGATTGGACATACCCACACATGTGGTAGCTTGGGCTTTGAAGCCCATTCACTGATGGTGTGTGCTTTGTAGCACATGGTGGTACAAATGACCCATCATGTGGTCATTTGTTGAAGAGGTCATGAAGCCCACTGCTTGCACTTGATGAAGACCTTGATGACCTTGTAGCCCTTAATGGGGTCATGGAACCCATGGAGATGGTCATTATGCATGAGAAGGTTTGGCACCCACATACATGGTGGTATGTTGGCTCTTGGACATTATATGATCATGATAGAGCTTGAATGTACCTTTGTACCTAATAATGGAGTGTTATGTGACGAGCTTGAAGTCCATGGAAAGCATCTTGTTTAAATATTATATGATATCTTTGAAAGAGTCCTTGAAACCCTTGCATGTGGTGCCTTGGGTCTTGAACCCACACACTTGGTAGCTTGTTGATGGTGATGTATGGTCCTTCTTGTGGTTAGATGACTATTGGGATGTTGATGGAGACCTTGGTGTTACAATCCTTGCTTATAAAGCATTGAAGAAGTCCTTGCAACTCTTGTAACTTGTGGTTTGGTTCGTGGCACCCCCATAGTTGATGGTATGATGGACCTTGGGATTTGGATTGTCATACCTTTGAATATGATGACTAGATGATCATAACTACACATGGAACATTAGGTCTTGGAACACACAACTAAGATGGTGATCCTCTTGCACGTGGAGTCTTTGAAGCCCTAATAAATCCAATATGGCAACCCACGTACAACATGAATAAGCCCACAAGATAGTTATTGGAGCCCTTGAAAGGCCCTACACACAAGGCAAAATGTTTTGGTCAAAGTGGCCCTAGGCCTACTCATGCAAAGGGTGAAAGGTGTGACTCTAACTTAGTAGCCCTAATGACGTGAAGCCCTTCCATTTTGAGGAACCATAAAACCCTTTTGATGTTGAAATTCTTGGTCCTGAAGCCCACAAGAGATTCAAAGAAACCATTGACATTTTCATAATGCTCTTTGAAGTCGGCCAGCTAAACGAAATTTGTTTCTTTTTTTAAATAAAAATTAAAATAAATATATATGCAAGTCGGCCCAGTAAATTAATTTATGGAAAGTGTATATAAATAGCAGCCCAACGCGCTCATTTTTGTTGGTCGTGTGAGTGAAATCTGAGCTCTGAATTTCGGGTTGAAAAAGACGCTGAGGCAACCGCAGCATACCTTTTGAAGCAGATCTAACTATGGCAGCAAAAGTCTGAAGCTCGGTTCTGATCATAGTCGCAAACACAGAGAATAGGAGTACTGAAGCAGCCGCAATAAAATGAAGTGAAGCATCTTCTTGGTCTGATTTTCGGGTATATAACAGCTCTAAGGCAACCGTAATGGAGGACACCTCTGAAATTTGGGTCAATATTGGACTGAGGCAGCCGCATAGATCAAGATCCACAGGTGTCCTAACAGAGTTTCAAGTTTGTAATTGTCTTTTATGAGATCTAATGCTTGGGATAGGAAAGTACAACAGCAGGGCACGAATTTCGAGGAGGCAACAGAGCATTTATTGCAGCATGTCTGTACAGGTCGTACTGTATGGATTTCGTACAAGACACATTTCCTGAGGCAAAAGTATGGGCACACTTTTCGAGGCATAAAAATGGGCACATATTTCGAGGCAGAAATCTAGGCACACTTCCCAAGGCATTTCAACTGGCACGGTTTTCGAGATAGGTCTGTACAGAACAAGCCATACAACCTGTCTGTACAACTGTCGTACAGTCCGTACAGAAGCACAGAAATCGAGGAGGGTGCAGCAAAAAATTTTGAGTTTGATGTTTTTTGTTTTGGCACAAAAATCGAGGCAAATTTTCTTCTTCCGGTTGAGATAAGTTGGGAATGATTTTTTCCATATACTACTGTAATTTTTCAAGATAAATAAAATTTTCTTTCTCACAGGTCTTCCCTGGACGTTGGTTTTTTCCAGGGTCATTGGACCAAAATTTCTGTGTCTGAAAATTTATGTGTGAATGTGTTTTATTTGCTGCCCATAAAAAGTTGTAGAAATTCTTCTTGTGTTTCAGTCCTATATTGTTTATCAAAAAAAACTAATTTTTAGCAGAATGTTAAATTGGGTTGGGCATTAAACAATGTTTTAAACGGAGTTGGAAACCGGGTTGGGAGAGTGCTGAAAATTTTACATGGTATCAAAGCTTTGTTAAAAGGAGGATGGAATTTTACACAATTAAAAACTTCAGACTTCAGCGATTTCTTTTGTCAGTGGGCAACACCTTGCTGAAACTTGAACTTTGCAGAGAAAAAGGCAACTAGACTTAGGTTGGAGGGTAGGCTTGAAGGGGCTGGGATTTTTGTCCCATGGAAAGCTAGGCTAGTGTTGATATTGGAGGAAAATGAGTTGTGGGACGAGGTAGTGTACAACACTACAGCAAATCCTATTGTAGTACCTGCTTCCACCGATGCAGCAGCACTTTCTGCCTTCAACAAGAAGGATATAAAGGCCAGAAGAATAATCCTAGATGTAGTTAAAGATCATGTGATCCCACATATTTCGAGTAAAACCCGTGCATATCAGATGTGGAATGCTTTGACCAGCTTGTTTCAAAGCTCAAATGAGAATAGGAAGATGGTTTTAAGAGAGAAGTTGACAAGTATCAAGATGGCCAAAGCTGAGGGTGCGATTTCCTACCTTACTAGGATCTCTTAGGTGAGAGATGAGCTTGCAGCAGTGGGGGAGGTTGTTCTTGGTTCGAAGCTAGTGCGAACAGCTTTGAAAAAGGTTTCAAAGCCTTGAGCTATTTTTGTGGAGGCCATCTTGCCAGGGATAACTTACCTACATGGGACAAGACTTGGGATGACTTTGTTCAAGAGGAGACCCGCAGAGGTCTTGTGTAGGGCAGCTCATCTACTAGAAGGAAGGATGAGGAGAAAGTGGCGTTGACTGCAAAGGGGAAGAAGTTCAAGAAGGGCCCCATGAAGGGTGGGGCTAAGCAGCAGGAGGGACAGAAGAAAGATTTGAGCACTGTGAAGTGCTTCGCTTGTCAAAAGTTTGGGCACTATGCTGGGCAGTGTCCACAGAAGAAGAAGAAGAAGCGACAGCTTCGGCAGAGGTGGAGGAGTTTACAGCTAGATTCAAGAGAGAGTTTTCGCTCTGTACTAGGCATGTAAATAGAGAGAGAGCATCCATCATCATCAGTGCAAATATTGATATTGAGAGGGAGTATTCCTGGTTGACTAGCCATTCTTTGAGTGCATCCACCACCAACATGTAGTATATTGATAATGGAGCTTCGAGCCACATGACAGGTGCTCGAGAGATGTTCTCCAAGCTTTCACAGGCAGGGGTTGAAGTGGAGGTAGTGTTGGGGGATGACAGAGTTGTCAGAGCAGTTGGGCGTGGGACCATTACTTTTCAGAGAGAATCCATGTGTCCCGTGATTTTGAGAGATGTATTTTTTGTACCTAGGCTGAAGAAGAAAATGATCTCAGTTTCCATGATCGAGGATAGGGGTCTTGGGTATCCTTCCTGGATGGACACATGTGTGTTTTTCCCAAGACTGCGGGACCATCTGCTTCATACACCATTGGAGTCAGATGTGGGAAACTGTACAAGCTCTTGTTTCAGCCCCAACATACTTTGGCACATAGCAGTAGCAGCGAGCTTTGTGCGCTGTGGTGCAGGAGGATGGCTCATCTGCATCATCCAACTTTGAGGATGTTCAGGTATATGGTTACAGGTTTACCAGAGTTCAGCAAAGAGCACAATGATGTATACAGGGGGTGTGCTTTGGGAAAGCACACCAAGACTGCTTTTAAGAGCAGTGATAGCAGGTCAGTAGGAGTTCTTGATTTGATACATTCCGACTTGTGTGGTCCTATGTCAGTTGTTTCTATGAGANGTGCTTTGGGAAAGCACACCAAGACTGCTTTTAAGAGCAGTGATAGCAGGTCAGTAGGAGTTCTTGATTTGATACATTCCGACTTGTGTGGTCCTATGTCAGCTGTTTCTATGAGAGGGTTCAAGTATTATGTGACATTCATCGATGACCATTCCAGGAAAACCTGGATCTACTTCCTGAAGAGCAAGAAATCTGAGGAGGTTTGGCAGAGATTTCAAGACTTCAAATCTCTTCTGGAGAGGCATGTAGTACAGTTGTATACCTTTAGAACAGGAGTCCCCATCGTGCTGTGGGAAACAAGACAATTGAGGAGAGTTTCACAGGCAAGAATCCTGAAGTGAGTCATTTTCGGATATTTTGTTGCATGACTTATTCACATGTCCCTTCTAAGAAGAGGACAAAGTTTGAGCCCACAACAGAGAGAGGCATCCTTGTGGGGTATGATGAGACTTCGAAGGCCTTCCGCATTTATCTTCCTTCCAACAGTAAGGTTGTTGTGAGGAGGGAATGAGATTTGACAGGGAGCTAGCCTTCAGGAAGTCTAGAGAGTCAAAGCAGGGAGAGCAGCAGGTTCCCACACCTTAGGTACCTTTAGTGCAAATGACAGTATCACAGGTTTTCAGGGTTACTCGACCATAGAGTATAGGCACAAGTTCTCCAGTTTCAGTGGTTCAGCCAGCAGGTTCACCATATAGAGCTATAGCATCACAGAGTTCACCAGTTGTTGGTTCACTAGCTCCTGCTTCACAGGTTATTGGGCCTTCTACCTCTGGGTGTTCTTCAGATGAGGACAGATCAGTGTGGGAGCAACCTTTGGGGAAGAAGAAGCCTAAGTGGCTTCGGGAGACCTTGAAGGAAGCAAAGGAGCTTTGAACGCCCAAGGAGCCAGTGAGGGCTATAGTGATGCCAGACAGATTAGGTATGGCATTGGTTGCTACTCTTCGTGATTCATAGCCATCTACTTTTGAGGAGGCCTCTCAGCATTATGTTTGGAGAGATGCCATGATGGAAGAGTACCATTCCATCATGAAGAACAATGTTTGGGAGATTGTTCCTGTTGATTTTTCTGAGCAACATCGAGAGCCATTCTCTTAGGAGAATGGGGACACCTGGTCCGGGACCACGGTGTGGACTCAACCCAATGTTGAGTGACCATTCTGTTGAATGGCAAATATCTGGTCCTTGACTATGATATGGACCCAACTCTGCCCTGGGTAGACTCAACCCAGTGTTGAGTGACCATTCTGTTGAATGGTAGACATTTGGTCCGGGACCACAACGTGGACCAGTCTAGTACTGGTAGACTCAGCTTAGCTTTGAGTAGCCATTCTCTTGGAGAATGGAGGCGCTTGGTCTGTTACCAAGTATTTGACCTAGGGTCAAATTATGCAGCCCATGGTTGAGGCAACTGGTCTGTTACCAAGAAGGCACTATAAGCCCTAGACTTGGTCTAGGCATATGTGACACTCTAACCCTTGAGCTATGGGCTTTGTGTACTTCTCCAAGGCTTAGCTACCCTTGGTTAAGTCACCCTAGTACCTGATCTTGGTGTCACACAGAGTGTGAGATGAAAGCATTAGTAACTCTCTTGGTTTGTGATGATGTACTTTGAATGGAATCAAGGGACCACAAGTAAATGACCATAGGGGCACTTGGAAAAAGGCTAAAGTCAAAAGTCAAAATAAAATAAGGGACCATAGGTGAAAGTCAAATAAAATAAGGACTTTTTTGGTAAAAGTCAAAATTACTAAAAGACCTGTTAGACTACTACAAGGTAAAAAGGTAAAAGTGAAATTAGGAAAGAATAAAATATTATTATTTTGTTCTTCCTAATTTTGGCCCACTTACAAGTGACTGAAGATTATAAAAGAATATCAAGTCATTTCATTGTTACACATTCACTTGCTCTCATAGGTACTGCTGCTTCTGGAGATCTCTCAGCAAAACCCTCAGCTAGGGTTTCTTCATTTTTATCTTTTTGTCTTAGGGTTTGACAAACCCTCATCTTCAACAGTCACTTTCATTTCCAGATCTCGGGCAGTCGTACCTTTCATCTCGAGCAGGCTGACAGTCCTCTCAGCTCTTCCCTCTCCTCCACGGCAGCCATCTCCTTCTTCTTGGGAAGCTGGTTTTCTTCTTGGGCAGTCTTTCTCTATATCGGGCAACCCTACTAGCCCTACAGCAGGCCCGAGAGCACATCTGGGCACTTGGAGTGGGCCTGGGAGCTACCACAGAGCTCCGAGCAGCTAGTTGCAGCGACGGGCTACTCACAGCAGACCCGAGATGCCTGCTACAGGCCTCAGGCTGCTAAATAGCAGACCCAAAGGGCTTCTGGGCGGGCCTTAAGGCCTCGGCCCAACAAACAAGGGTCTGCCAACCACTTCAGCAACAGCAAAAGGGTTCACGAGCTGCCCCAACAGACTCTGGGCAGTTTGTCAAACCCTCGGGCAGCATAGATCTGCCTTTCGGCAGGTAAGGAGACAAAAAGAAAATCCGAGCAGAGAAGAAAAACAGTCTGGGCGGGGAAGAAGGAAATCCGGTCAGTCTAGGCAGGTCTAATAAGTTTTCAGGCAAGCCCTACTTCATCTTCGGGCAAATCTATATTGTTCAGACAAACTTCTTCAATTTCTAGGCAAACTGGGCAGGCAAGAATTAAATTCGAGCAGGAGGTATGAGTTTTTAGGGCAGCTAGGGCAGAAAGCCCTAAATTGTAACTTGTCTAGAAATTATCTTTTTATAATTTTCTGTTACTCTGGTTTTAACCCAGATTGGGGTTTGAGGAACTTTTTGAAGAATTTTCTAAGTCATCTCATTTACGAGATGAGCTACTAATGCTTTTTGGGGGTTTTGTCCTTTGATGGTTTCCCCAATGAAAACTCTTGTGTCTATTGTGCAGATGTGATGAATGTTATTTTACTGTACTTGTCATTTGTATAAGTTAATCTGCAAATTTTTTAAGTATTTATGCTAATGCTAAAATTCAACAGTTTTGAGACCTGAGGGGAAGTCAGTGGTGACTTCTCGTTGGCTTTACAAGCTAAAGCATGTTGCAGATGGTAGTGTGGAGAAGTGCAAGGCTCAATTTGTGGCGTGGGGGTTCTCACAGGTAGAGGGAATTGATTATGATGAGACCTTTGCATCGGTTCCTTGTTATACTTCGGTTATATGTGGATCATTTGTTTATCACAAGAGGAGAGAGACCTATTGCAGTTTGCAAGAGATCTTGCTTCAGAGTATGAGATGACGGACATTTGGTTGATGCACTATTTTTTGGGATTGGAGGTTTGGCAGGAGCTTGGTCATATTTTCCTGGGGCAAGGAAAGTATGCAGTTGATATTCTGAGGAGATTTCGAAAGGAGGACTGCATGCCAATGTCTACGCCTATGGTCACCAACTGGAAGAGGCTTCATGCTTCTGAGGTAGAGTTGGTGGATCCTGCATTATATCGTCAGCTCATAGGTTCATTGATGTATCTGGTCAACTCTAGGCGAGATTTGAATTTTGCAGTGAACACACTCAATCAGTTCATGCTGGAGCCTAGGAGGGTGCACTGGGTTGTCACAAAACATGTGCTCAGATACCTTGCAGGGACAGTGGATTATGGTATGGATTATAGTTGATCGGATGGGATTAGATTGATTGGCTTCACAGATTCAAATTAGGCAGGCAATGTGGCAGACTGAAAGAGCACTTCCGGATGTTGTTTCAGTTTGGGCTTGGCAGCAGCGTCGTGGTTCAGTCGAAAGCAAAAGTGTGTTGCTTTGAGTTTTGCAGAGGCCGAGTATATGGCAGCCAGTCAGGCTAGTTGCAAGGCGTTGTGGCTTCACAAGTTATTGGTTGATTTATTTGATCAAGAGCTGAGGCCTACGGTTATTTACTGTGAGTTGCATCCATCTCTCTGAGAATCCTATATTTCACAACAGGTCAAAGCATATTGAGATCAGATACCATTTCATCTGTGGTTATGTTGAGAGAGGAGCTATGGCATTACAGTACATTTCCACTAATGAGCAGGTTGTAGATATCCTGACGAAGTCTCTTGGAAGAGGCAAGTTAATTCATTTCAGAGACAAGTTGGGTGTGGTGAAGAACAACTTTCTTGGTCAGAGGGAGTGTTGATTTTTATACCTTGGAGTTGTCAAACTAAAAGTTACATTTTCCTAAGTCACTAGGAAAAGGGGGTTAAGTCGCTTGGACTTTATATTAATGACTTGAGATGAGCATTAAATGCACTTTAGAGAATAAAGTGCACTTTAAGAAAAAATTTAAAAAATGAGTGAATTAAATTTTATTTTGTGGAGAAAAGTGATTTTAATCACAAACACTCATCTAATCTAATCTGAGCCCTTGGATTAGATGGTTTTTCATTCACCCTAACTTTTTACCTAAAAGGAAAGTTTTCCAAGCGAAGAGGCAATTTTGCAATTTTGGGAGAGAGAGAGACATTTCTGAGAAAGAGTGAGAAATAGCAGCAGGAGCATTTTTCCTTTGGCATGCAAATCAAGGAAGAGTAAAGTACAACAGCAAGGCACGAATTTGGAGGAGGCAGCAGAGCATTTATTGCAGCAAGTCCATACAGGCCGTTCTGTACAGATTCCGTATAGGGCACATTTCTCGAGGCAGAAATACGAGCACACTTTTCAAAGCAGAAAAATGGGCACAGATTTCGAGGCAAAAATCTGGGCACAATTCCCAAGGCAGTTCAGCAGGCATGATTTTCGAGACGGGTGCATACAGAACAAGCCATACAGTCTGTCCGTACGGCTATTGTACAATCCATACAGCAGCGCGAAAATCGAGGAGGGTGCAGCAGAAATTTCTGAGTTTGATGTTTTATGTTTTGGCATGAAAATCGAGGCAGATTTTCTTCATCCGGTTGAGATAAGTTGGGACTGGTTTTTTCTGTCTACTGCTGTAATTTTTCAAGATAAATAAAATTGTCTCTCACAGGTTTTCCCCAGAGGTTGGGTTTTTTCCTGGGTCGTTGGACCAAAATTTTTGTGTCTGAAAATTTAAGTGAATGTGTTTTATTTGTTGCTCATAAAAAGTTGTAGAAATTATTCTTGTGTTTCAGTCCTATATTGTTTATGAGAAAAATCTAATTTGCAGCAGAATGTTAAATTGGGTTGGGCATTATTAAACAATGGTTTAAACAGAGTTGGAAACCGGGTTGGGAGAGTGCTGAAAATTCTACAATGACAAGTTCTGAAGGTCAAATTGAAGGAAGCCACAGTCATACAGTAAAGCCTTCTTGCCCAAGTACCTACAGGTCATAGTAGGGGATTATTTCAGGTTTATTCAGCATACTTCAAGCAAAATCTCTCTTCGATCTCAGTTATGACTTCTGAAGGTATGTTATAGGCATAAAAGAGAATTCTCTCAAATATGAAAAGACAGTCAAAAGGGTCTGAAGGAAATACTTTTACAAATATCAATTTCAGTAGTTATTTGAAATGCTCTTAAGGCACTTGCACAAGCAATACCAAAGCAGTCAAAGATCTTTCCTTTAGTCAAATTTTTGGTAAGAAAAGAAAACACAGTCCTATCTATGTTTTGAACTTTGGCTTGACGTGATAGCAATCATAAGCTTGATGATAGGCAACTGACAGAAGAGCATGATGACAGTGAATTCTTACAGTAATTTATGATTTGATGAAAAGAAGTAGCATACAGCAGTAACAATAAAAGTTTTACTTGACTATAGGCCTCCTTCTGCATCAGTACAAGGAACCATTCAGGTTCAAACTCTAAACTCTAATTTTTGAGGATTAAGAAGCAGCCAAAGGTTTGATCTCGGACACAGTTGTTGGCACTCTTTAAAGCACCTTTATAAGCTCCGGTCCTGGACAAAAGCAGCCAAAAAGACACTTGCATGATAGAAGAGTTTAGTGACATCCTTGACATGAAGTTGGCAAAGACTCTAACATCCTTTGGATTGATGTGACATGCCAGAACATTGATTGGAAGTGACATATGACATCACAAGAGAGGAATTTGATGACAAGAGTAATCAATATCAGATTGACTTGATGATTTTGACAATGGATTGAGTTGATTGATAGCAGACAGTAACTTGGCAAGCAGTGACATGATTGATTTGACTATGACAGCAGATTGATGGTGAAAGCAGAGAGAAGTCGATTTCCTTGGCAAGCTGACTCTTGCACCTGAGGGTTGGATTCCTCAACCATTCTCAGTTAGAACTGAGAAGACCAAGTTGGGTCTTAGATTGAGAGTTGGTGCTCTTCTTATCAGTTGGTGCTGATTGTAATCACGAAGATTGGTGTCTTTCATTGTATCTCATATCAAAACATAAATAAAGCTTTAATACAACTCTAGTCTTTCTCCTCTGATGTGTTTGTTGCTCTGATTCATTAACTTATGCTTATATTACAGTATGACATGTGACGAATGTTTAATGAATGTAGTGATACACTTGTAGCATAATTCTTTGATAGGCT
>LPNX010397384.1:93713-122812 GCA_001517045.1 Pseudotsuga menziesii | reverse complement strand
ATTCATTCCTTGAAGTTGCAGCTATTATTGGAGTTCTAGTCTAGGATATGAGTCTTGTTATATTCTTGATTGTACTCTAGATTTGGATCCCTATTCTTGATCCATCTATAGTCTTGCTTCTCTCTTCTATAAATCATTGTACAAGCATGTGAGTTTTACACACAAGCTTGGACAGGAATACACACATAATCACATGAAAGAGTGGATTGATTCCTATAACAACATAGATCCACAGAGTACAGTCACAGACTCGAGAGTCCAGATTACAGTACACTTTGTGCCATTTTGATATATGGACTCTTATATGGTATATACTATATACATGAGCAGATTTTGGTTATTTTGTCTTCAATGCCTTAGAATCATGGATTATAATCTTGAAAATGTTGTTTTTCTTTAAAATTTAAATATTTGATGTATTTTTTAGCAAACCGATTCATTAAATTCAAATCGGCCAATTTATGACCGATTCATTACCAATTCCAATTCCAATTCCGAGTTGACCCTCGACCAATTCCGAGTCCAATTCCGATTTTTAAAACTATGGTTCATATATATGTGCATACAGTGCATCATTTACCCATATCTAAATCCTAACTTTTCAAAAAATAAAACGAACCTATATCCCTATCCATTTCCATAAAACGTAGACCCAAACCATCTATGACAGGTTTTGAACTAGATTACCCAAAGCCTTTTATCACAGGTTTTAAACAAGATTACCCTAATCAACATAGTGACTAGGATTTAATCTCAATCGCCGATATCAAGTTAAGATTTGGGTTTTGGCATAATAGGTTTAAAACAAAGCATAAATACAGACAAGATAGGAAGATTCAAACACAGTTGAACAATTGACAAAGTTAAGCGACCAAAGGAGATAAGATAAGATAAGACAATTTTATTAATGTCCAACTAATGAACACAAAGTAGGTCAACGGGACTGTCGGTTACAATGATGTCCGTGCTATGCGGGAGGACCAATCGATCCCCTATTTAAAAGTAAAAGCAAAAACAAAAGCAAAAGCAAAACAATGCAGCAAACTTAAAAAATGAGTAAGACGAACTGGGTTGAGGTATGATAGAGCCCCAAACCCAGCCTCGACTGCCGAACTCTGCACTGGGGCGAAGAAGCTCTGGTGGAGAAGATCCCGGAGCTGAGAAGACCGAGAGGTCTGCTACTCCTAGCATCCAAGGCTGAAAGAAGAGAACTGAGGAAAGTTTAGTAACGTCTGCTGGCCCGAAGAGGGGCTGGTGGGAAAAGATGAGCAAGATGAACTGGGTTGAGGTATGAGCGAGCCCCAAACCCAGCCTCGACTGCCGAACTCTACATTGGGGCGAAGAAGCTCTGGTGGAGAAGATCCCGGAGCTGAGAAGACCGAGAGGTCTACTACTCCTAACATCCGAGGCTGAAAGAATAGAACTAAGGAAAGTTCAGTAACGTCTGCTGGCCCGAAGAGAAAGCATAGATAGGAGGAAGAGGATCGACCAGCAGTCAAACAGGTTAAAGCAAATTCGTACAGTATGAACATTCCATATAGCACAAATGTGTACATTGTACAGTGCATACAGATTCCTACGAATCCATACATTAGGCATAAAAGGTCATACAGTTGTCCTTCCTCATTTTTTGTGCAAGCCATACCTTCTCAACAAGTCACAAGATCAAACCTAGGGTGATTTGAACATGCCATATAGCTACCACGTTTGAGCAATTTGTGGAGGTTTCCTTGTAAGCTTTGATGAAATGAAAAGCTGATTTTGAAGGAGAAATTACATTTGTTTGTGTGAATTTGTTTTATGCTTCCGTTATTTACCGTTTCAGCTATTCTGTAATTAATGCTATATTCAAAATTTTAACTTTAGCATTATTTAAAATTTGCAATTAATTGATTTGATTAAGAACATAAGCAGAGCAGTCCCCTAGGCTAAGATAATTTACATGACATCAAGCTACAAGTTATGATTGAGATTCTCAAGGGTTTACAATAGTCAATCAGCTATCGGAACCAACTATCAGAAACAAGGACCAACAGTTAGAGGGTTTTCAAAATTTGTGCATATATCTTAGAGAAGACGTCAACTAACCTTAGATACAAGGACGGATAGGAAGGTGCCTCAAACTTCCTATCTTGGAAAGCCAAGTTCCCACTCCTATTGTAAGAGAATGATCTTTTTGGATATCTTCAAGGATGTTGTGACTCCATCAACAAATACGCGTTTAGCAGTTCATGACAGAAAGGAAGTGAAGGCCAAGAGAATGATCATGGATACTATAAAGGATCATTTGATCCCACGTATCCTAGAAAAAGAACCAGCAAGGGATTTGCAATAGAGTTCAAGAACCAGCAAGTCCTTATTAAATCAAAGGAGTCTAACACATAATCAACACAAGTGATCGAGGTTAGGGAAAGCAATTTATATAGGTTATCAGGTGAACCTATTCGAGTCATAGTTCGTGATAGTGACAACTTGCACAAGTTGTGGTAGAAGAAGATGGAACACCTACATCATAAGGCATTGCCTATTCTGTGGGAGATAGTCACAACTCTTGCAGAGTTCGGCATTGAGCAGTAAGTACTAAGGAGTATGAAAAGGATGTGAGCTTGGCAAGTTTTCCAAGGCTACTTTCCCAAGCAACGAGCATAGGTCTAAGGAAATTCTAGATCTAGTACATTTGGACACATGTGGATCAATGTCAACAACATCAAGCTTAGAAAGCATGTTCTACATTTCTTTTATGGATGATTTTTCTCAGAAGACCTGAATCTACTTCTTAAAGACCAAGGATGAAGTCTTTAGCAGGTTTCAAAAGTCCAAAGCTCTAGTTCAAAACCAAACAAGGAAGAAGATCAAAGTCTTGAGATCAAACAATGGGGTGAGTATACTTCCAACGAGTTCAAGAGTTTCTACAACGAGGAAAGAATCAAGAGGAAGTTGATTTTTTCGTACAACCCATAGAAGAACGGGGTTGCATGGAGAAGATTCAATCCATCATAGGGGTTATTAAGGCCATGACACACGAACAGGAATTGTCGTTGTTCTTCTGGGCAAAAGCATGCATCACAACAATGTATATTCAAAACAAGTGTCCTCACAAGATCTTAGAGGACAAGACAGCAGAGGAGGTATTCACTGGTGTGAAGCTAGAGGTGGTCATTTGTGTATTTTTGGTTGTCTAGTTTGTATCCATGTGCCAATAGACAACAGAACAAAGTTGGAGCCCTCCATTAGGAAGGGTTTGTTTATTAGTTACAGTAAGACTTCAAAGGCCTACAAGGTCTATATTCCAGAACAAAGGAACGCATTAATAAGCAATGATGTAAACTTTGTGGAAGACTTTGCATCCACGAAGTCACATGCGCCTATTCATATGTAGAGGATAGGAGCAAGAAGCTCTAAAGGTTGAGACAGAGTCATCAATGAAGTCCAATTCAAGGTAGCAACCTTCAAGTGCAAAGGAGGTGCTAGTAGCTCCTTCCCATTTTATCCAAAGACCTTAATGGTTCACTTAAAATGATTGAGGAACGTTTTGGAGTTAAATGAGACTCCTGGGAGCACATTCAAGGAGAGTCAACCTCCAAAGAAATTTCCAATCTACTTGGCACTAATGAGCAGCATCATAGATTTTGAGCCTTCCAATTTTCAAGAGGCAGCAAACCAACAAGGTTTGGTGAGATGACATGGTGGAAGAGTACACCTCCATCATGAAGAATGATGTCTGGGACATAGTGTCAAGGTCAAGGGGAGTTCATTAGTGATTTCAAGGTGGCTTATAAGATCAAGCATGAGGTAGATGGCAACATCGAGAATTTCAAAGCGAGGTTTGTGGCGAGAGGGTTCTCACAAAAAGAGACAATGGACTACAAGGAGACTTTTGCTCCAATCATTAGGTACACTTTCCATTAGAGAAGTTGTGTCCTTAGTTTCAATTATGTGATGGAGAATACATCGAATGAATGTGAATACAACTTTTCTTAATGGGATAATTGAGGAAGAAGTGTACATAGAACAACTTCAAGGCTTTGAGGTAAGTGAGAAGGATTCCCACGTTTGTATGCTAGAGAAGGCCTTGTATAGACTCAAGCAGGCACCGAGAGCATGGTATTCCAGGATCGATGGATACTTGCAAAGTATGGGCTTCACCAAATGTGAAGCAGATTCTAAATTATATTATATATTTGTTGGGACTAATATGCTTGTTTGGTGTTGTATGTAGATGATGTGTTCCTTACACATTCAGAGAAGCTCATTGTAGCATGCAAAGCAAATATGGCAATTGAGTTCAAAATGAAGAGTTGAGTTCAAAATGAAAAACACTTGCATGATGCATTACTTCTTGGGGTTGGAGGTTTGGTAGAGATCAAGGGAGATTATCATATCGTAGGGAAGTATGCGTTTGAGATCTTGAAGAGATTTCGTACAGACGACTACAAACCTATGCCCATACCTATGATCACTAATCTAAAAAAGGTAACAAGTTCAGATTTAGAGATGGTGGACCCTACGTTGTACAAACAGTTGAGAAGTGCCTTGATGTATCAACTCAACACTACACCAGATATATGTTTTGAAGTGAACACCTTGAGTCAATTCATGGTGGAGCCAAGGCAAGAGCAATGAATAGCAGCAACACATGTGCTCAAATACTCGAGAGGCAAAGTGAAGTATGGTCTGAGATATCTTAGATGTGGTGAGGTAAAGTTGCAAGGGTATACAAACTCAAATTGGGTAGCCATTGCATTAGACAAGAAGAGCACCTCAAGATGTTGTTTTAGCTTGGGATCAGCAATAGTATCTTGGTTTTGCAAAAAGCAGATTTTTGTGGCACTTAGTCAGCAAAGGTAGAGTATATGAAAACCAGTATTGCTAGTTATGAAGCCATCTGGGTTTGAAAGTTGCTTGCAAGATTGTTTGATCAGGTGTTGGATACCACAGCTATTTATTGTGATAATCAGAGTTGTATTCAAAAGGATTCAAAAGGGAGCGATAAAGATCTGGTATATTCCCACAAATTAGAAGGCAATTGATATTCTAACCAAGCCCTTGGAAAAAGGAAATTTTAAAGCATTCAAAGACAAACTTGGATTGGTGCAGAATTCCTTCCTCGCTAACAAGGAGTGTTAAAAAATTTAGCTCGAACAAGAAATTCTTGCACATATTCAGTATGAATGTGAAGAAAGTGGTTCAGGAAATATTGAAAGTAACCACTTAGGAAAAGTGGGGAATTAATTCTCTTTTGTAATTCACTTTAGGAAGAAGTGAAAAGTCTTACATTTTGTAGTTGTTGTAATAAAGTGTATTTAATACATTACTGACTTAGACTGGGATTTAATCTCAAGTTGAGATTAGGATTTTGGTAGATTAGGTTTTATGCTTTCACTATTTATTGTTTCCAGCTATTGTGTGATGGATGTTGTGTTCAAAATTTAAATTTTTGCATTATTTAAATTGTGGTTGATTGATTTGATTAAGAACATAAGGATAACAGTCACCTAGGCTAGGGAAATTTGCACTTTTTGGTCGTGATGATGACTTGAGGGATGATGGATTTTGGCAAGTTGTTGATGACCTATTACAACATGAAGTAGCAATTATAGTTAAAGACCCAAAGAGCACAACTAACCCAACTATGACTTAGACGAGTTACCCACTATCACCTCAATAACCACCTATCAACACATTCGATTGGCTCTTCTCCAACTTGAGGAGCGCTTCCATAGTTAGTATTGATAGACTATGGCAATTAGGCACAAGGTGATTTGTAGAGTTTACCTTAGCAAAACTTGAGTCATTTTATTGTATAGTTTAAAGGGGTGATGGGAGGACTATGAAGACTAGTGCCAATCCCCTTGCCATATGGAGTCACAAGATGATCCCCCTCAGTCCTTGTTTGTATGTGTTTGGTCGAAATGCCTACAAAACATACATAAATTCACCAAGGAAGGGTAGCCTCAACATGCACTTTCAACCTATCTATCTACCTCACCCTTAGCCTATGCAAAATAGATGCATACCCCTCCTACAAATGCCAAATACTTCAATCAACGTACAAAGCTAAAGTAAGATAAATCAATGGAGTAACACTACCCTTCTTATGGATTAGAAAAACAAATCTTACAATGCTCCTTGCAAAATTCACCAAGAAAGGGTAGCCTCAACATACACTTTCAACCTATCTATCTACCTCGCCTTAGCATATGCAAAATAGATGTGTACCCCTCCTACAAATGGCAAATACTTCAATAAACCTACAAAGCTAAAGTAAGATAAATCAATGGAGTAACACTACCCTTCTTATGGACTAAATAAACAAATCTTGCAATGCCAAAAGATACAAGATACCTCAAAGTCAATAGCCATCCATCAAGAAACCCAAGAGAAGAAATCCTTTGCAATTCAAAATGCTCCATAAGAGATATTTCAATTAGGCAAATGTTATCACACAACTTGTAGTTGCCCCACAAAGGTATCCTATTCAAGACGGTAGAGGGGATGGATCTGGGTTCTGCTGCCCGACAGCTTCCTCTGT
Organism: Pseudotsuga menziesii; assembly: GCA_001517045.1. NCBI lineage: Eukaryota > Viridiplantae > Streptophyta > Pinopsida > Pinales > Pinaceae > Pseudotsuga > Pseudotsuga menziesii. Next base: position 116,280 of record LPNX010397384.1, on the reverse strand, counting down.
TGCCCGCTGCCTCAATCTGTCTGTCTCTGTTGCCCGACAGCTTACCCAATTGCCCTGCTGTGTCAACTATGCTGTTGCCCGAAGGGATAGCAGCTAGCTCATGCCCTTATGGGCTGGCCCATGGGCTTCCCTAAGGGTCTGTGCAGCCTCGAGCTGCTATAGCACCCTCACAGGTATGCCTACAGGCTGCCCGGAGAGACTATTAGGCCACGAAAACCCTGATGGGTCTTCCCTAGGGCTACCCTTGGGTCATTACCTGTGGTCTTTTAATTCCATTCAAAGTACATCATCATAAACCAAGAGTTACTAATGCTTTTATCTCACACTCTGTATGCCACCAAGATTAGGTACTAGGGTATCTTAACCAAGGATAGCTAAGCCTTGGAGAAGACCACAAGCCCATTGATCAAGGCTCAAAGTGTCACATACAAGGTTACTTGGGAGCGGGAGCGAGAAGCAAAATTTTTAGAAGCTTCCGGTTTGGAAGCATTTTTTATATAATATATATTTTTAATATATTTTGATGCATATATGCCAACAAATGCTTGTAGAATGTTGAATTAGTCATGAAAAGCATAAAAACATGAAATAAACCATAACATGATAAATCATAATACCATATAACATCATTCATCAACCATCAATGATTCAATCAATTATCATATACTAGTGAATTCATCAAACATAGGTCCATTATCCATAACATCAAGTTATCAACCTTACAGCTTCAAAGTTCAACTTCAAACTTCAAACTTGAATTGCCATGTAATGTTCACAAAATATACCATAATAAATATAAAAGAGTCGGTGACTCAAGTTCTCGAATCTCAACAGTGCAGAAACTTGAAAGTTCTATAAATAAGAAACGACAAGAAAAGTAGATTTATGGATGTTTCCTCTTGCCACAGGAAATATCTAATTTATTTTGTCGTTGTCTATGTTCATGAACAAAGGGAGCGGGATTTTCATCCCTGGTAGTGTAATATCCCAAATCCGGATATTTTCTAATTCTATACAAATATGCTGATACAACCGGGCATGCAAACTGCCATGCAAAATTCCCTATTTTATAGCAAAAATTAGGGTTAGGGTTTGTAGGATAGAATGAACACTTACCACTGTTAAGCTGGCTGGACTACTCCTAAGAGAGTATGCATGCATCAAGAGCTGAATCGGAGATAATCTGATATCTTCTACTTCCGGTGATACCCCAGCAGCACGAACCACAGATCAGCTAAGGGTGACGTTTTCAGTGAAGGAGGTGTCTGATGAAGCTACTGATTTGCAAGACTGATAGCCTTCCCGTGCCAGAGAGAATGCCTGGCACATGCGGAAATTTTGAGGTCTCTAGGCAGGCTAGTGAATTGTTCTAGAGGTGCAGCTGCTCACGCCCCCCTGAGCCCGAAATAGCTGATAACTGCTCAAGATGAGCATGATCGGATCTGATAATCACCGGGTACTGGAGTCAAATGTCGATGATGAGAATGGTGCCTGGGTTTCAATGTGAAACTGAGGTCTGAAGACCCAGCGAATGATTAGGGCTTTCTGGCTGAAAACCCCTTACAGCTGCACACGTGCCCCTGCAACAATCTCTGTCGTATACTGGATAACTATGAATGAATGGAAGAGAAAAGGGTGAACCTGTATGGCTTACCCTGAATGAGACTAGGGCAGATATCTCACTGTCGAAACCCCGCTAGTTGAAGACGTCGTCTCCAACCCCAACTGTTGTGCTGCTATTCAAGAGCTCCAAAATAATAATCATCAAAAGTAAGTCAGCGTTTAACTTTATCTTCCTTTTATAACTTTCAACTGTGAAAACCCTAACCTTTGACCTAATTAGGTCACTTTAATTTCTAATTTGCAATTGACTTGCATGCATGCGCATGGAGACTTAAATGAGTGCATGCATCATTAAATAATGCTTAGATGGCATGCATGATGGTGGCCTTTGGCCCCGGTGGCCCTTCTTGACCTAATGGTGATAACATATTGATGCCCTAGATTTTCTAAAGATGGCATCAGTCCTTAGATGATTCCCTAACTGTCTGTAACCGCTCGAACCCACAGGAAACACATAGGTTAGCGGTTTTGGTCCTCAATGCCTAATCAGATGAGCACATTACAAGCAACCACCGATGTTGAGCGGCTTGAGCCATGTCCAAGACTTGATCCTCCATGACCCCCCCTTGTTGATGCAAGTGGGGGTTGTGAAGTTGAACCTGGGGGCAAAGGAGGTGGTGGCATTGCTGCTGCTGGTACTGCATGGTCATCCTCATCGCCCAAAAGCTCTTCCTCCAAGCCCTCTAAAGTTAAGGCTCCATCCTCCAAGTTATGCTCCTCCGGATTGTTGTCCCAAGTGACATATGATCTATCGATTTTGGTCGGCTCACAGTAATGAGTCAACAACCTCAAGTTGTAATGTACATAAACCAAGCTTTCTGCCCGATTTTCATTTAATCGGTTTCTTTTCACCGAGTGGATGAACCTATAGGTGCTCCAACATCTTTCTGCAAAGGAACTGTTTACCACCTTTGAAAGCACTTTGATTGCCAGTTTATGCAAGCGTGGGCATGATGAGCCATACATGTTCCACCACTCAATAGGAGGCGCCCTATCTCAATCTTTTCTAGCATGCAAAGTACAAAACAAAACAATCTCACTAAGGTATTTGCTTAATTCACTACGCAATAAGGCACATTTCTCTTCATCAAGGACCAACTTGTCTATAGCAGCCATGTATCCAACCTGTACCTCTGGATCTGTGTGGTGCTTTCTCCTAACCCCACCCCCACGTGCTGGTTTGGCCAACCAAGATGAAGAATAATATTTTGGTGTTAACACATATGCTAAGGCATGTAGTGGAACGTTGAGATGATCCCACCTTTTGACCACATGTGTGTGAATATGGTCATACAAGATGGGATCCTTCGATTCAACAATATCTTTAATTTGGCCCAACATGCTATCCATCTACTCATACACCTCCCCAATTACCAGCTTATTTGTATCTGCAAACCGAATCATGTGATAAATGGTCTTTGTGAACTGCAAAACAAACTTGACACTTGCCCAAAATTGACCATCAAGAACTGTGTCTTCCACATCCTGAAAATCACGCCTGTCAGATGTGGATGTAGCCCTATCTTTCAAGACTTGCCATGATTCACTTGATACCATGCTAGCCAATGCCTCTCTTACCTTCAAAAGGCACCTGAAGGTGAGGTAATAGCTAGCAAATCTAGTCTTTGCTATTTTTAATAGCTCTAACTTTGAGAGAGCACGAAAAATGCCATGGGCATTGCTATGGTTGGTAATAAATCTTATCATGTGCTTACCCTTTTTGTACAGTTCACCAATCCATTTGTATTCATTTCCTTCAACTTAATAATGTCATGCATCAAAAGGTTCAATATGTGAACCATACATCCAGACCAAAATATATTGGGGTATTTATCTTCAATGATTGATCTCGCTGCCTTACAATTAGCAACATTATCTGTTATGACTTGGATGACATTGTATGGACCAATAGCTTCAATGTTTTTGAGTAGGAGTTCTGCAATGTTCATGCCGGTCTTGAATTTATTTGAGTAGTCATGTGTCGAACGGAAGATAGCACAACAGTAGCAGAGACACCAAGAACATTTATCAATGGCTTACCTTTCACATTGGTCCAACCATCTGATACAATTGATACCCCATACTCATTCCAAGCATTTGTGAATTGCCCCAAAGCATTTTGGATCTTGGCTTTTTCCTTGTCAAGCCCCACAGTTCTAGCTTTGTCGTACCTGGGCTCTTGTATCCTGCTAGGGCAGTGCGGATGGCCTCTACCATTTCATGCCAAAAGGGTGACCGAAGAACATTGAATGGTATGCCACATGCATAGAGAAACCAATACAATTTTGAATCCACGTCATCCCTACCACCTTGATCAAGGAAATCTGATATTGTCCTGCGGCTGCCACGTGATTGCATGGGAGAGAATCCACTACCTTGGGTGGATGGGCCTCTAGTTCTTGGTGAGCATGAAAGGTCATGGTCATCCGATGATCGCTTTGATGTGTTTTGTGCTTCAAATTCTTTTTTTCTTATAGATGGCCCTTTGTGTTGATACCACATTTGGGCAAACACACACTCCTACAGTTTTTCTTTCATCACATGGCATGTGCCCACATAGATGTCTTCTCACACGGGTATATGAACCTGTGTATGTCTTGTTACAATGGGGGCAAACAAATTTGGTGGTTCCACCCCCTCTAGTTCCTGCCTGCCTTGTGATATATTTCCACAAGGGTGTGGGGTCCTCTTTGGTTTTCTTTTGGCTTTCCCTCTCCTCTTCCTCCTCCACCTCCTCCTCTCCATGGTATGTGCCACGTCCCACTTCTTCATCCTCTTCTTCATTCCTCCTCCGGTTTCCAACCACCACCATCAAAATAACAAATGGAACCAACAAAATAAACCATAAACCCATCATCATGGTTGATGCCAAATGAAACTAGAGATTTAACTTGTTGCCTGCAATAGAATGAGGGACGAACTAGAGATTTATGTTTTTAACAATGTACATTCTAGTCACTAGATTTAAGTTTTTAACAATTTACAAACTTACAAAGAAAGTAGAAGGTTGTAGTCTTGTAGAACCAACCTTTTTGGCTCCAGCTCTCCAATGGTGGCAAGCTGCAACTTTCTCCTCTCCTCTCCTCTCCTCTTCTCTTCTTCTCTTCTCTTCTCCTTTCTTCTCTTGCAATGCAACAATGAGGTAGGAGGAGAGGGCTTTATCCCCCAAAGCCCTCCTCCTTCCCTCCAAAACCCCTTCTCCTCTCTTTCGCAGGCGTGGGAAACACGTGGGCAACGTAAAAAAGAGGAAGCGTGAAGGGAAGCGACGGGGAAGCGATTGTGGAAGCGTTGGGAGCATACGCAGGAGCGAAGAGGAAGCGACCCGGGAGTGAGCGGAAGCGACAAGGAAGCAAACGCATCCTAAATTGGCAGGGAACGAAATTTTTTTGCGGGAAGCACGCTTCACCAAACGTTTCGGATCGGGAGCGACTCTGAAATTGCGCTTCGCCTTAGCTCCTGCAACGCTTCGGTCTGAAGCAAGCTTCCAGAGCGGAGGCAAGGGGGGTGGGGGCCACTTCTCGGCAACACAGGTCACACATGCCTAGACCAAGTCTAGGGCTTATAGTGCCTTCCTAGTAACAGACCATGTGCCTAACCCACAGGCTGCATAATTTGACCCTAGGTCAAATACTTGGTAACAGACCAAGCGCCTCCATTCTCCAAGAGAATGGCTACTCAGAACTAAGCCGAGTCTACCAGTACTAGACTGGTCCACATCGTGTTCCTAGACCAGATGTCTACCATTCAACAAAATGGTCACTCAACACTGGGTTGAGTCTACCCAGGGCAAAGTTGGGTCCATATCATGGTCAAGGACCAGATATCTACCATTCAACAGAATGGTCACTCAACACTGGGTTGAGTCCACATCGTGGTCCTAGACCAGGTGTCCCCATTTTCCTAAGAGAATGGCTCTCGATGCTGCTCAGAAAAATCACTGCTCCCTCTCAGCAAGAAAGGCATTCTCTGCCATACCAAGCTTGTCAAGAAAGTACACAAACTTTGATGCTGACAGAGGCTTGGTCAAGATATCTGCAATCTGTTCATCCATACGAATGTACTGCAACTTCAGAGCACCTCTCTGCACTATCTCTCTGATGAAATGATACCTCATTTCAATGTGTTTCGATCTACCATGAAACACTGCGTTCTCTGAAAGCTTTATGCAACTCTGATTATCGCAATGGATGATCGTTGAGTCAAGCTTTCCCCCGAACAGACCAGATATCAATTTCCTAAGCCAAACTACTTCCTTGCAGGCATCACTTGCACCAATATTCTGCTTCAATTGTACTCTGAGCTATGGAACTCTGCTTCCTGCTGGACCAAGAGATCATTGTTGATCCCATACTGAAGCAATAACCGAAGGTACTTTTTTGGTCAACTGCACTGCTAGCCCAATCTGGATCTGAATATCTAGATAACAATACTCCACTGCTGGAAGTATACCTGAGCTCATAAGTGATAGTACCTTGCACATATCTAAGTACATGTTTAGCGGCTACCAAGTGTATGTGCTTCGAATTAGACATGAACTTACTCAATGCATTCACTATGTAACAAATGTCTGGTCTCATATGCACCAAATACATCAGGGATCCAATAACTTTTTCTCTACAAAGTAGAGTCCACACTTTGTGAACAGGTGGCTAAATCCCGCAACTTTGTCAAGTTGGTAGTCACGGGTACACTCATGGACTTGCAATCCTGCATCCCAAATCTCTGCAAAATAGTCGTTGCATACTTTCCTTGTGTCAAGAAGATCTCGTCTGTCTTTTGCCAGACCTCTAAGACAAGGAAGTAATGCATCAATCCAAGCTCTTTCATCTCGAATTCAGAGATAAGCTCCCTCTTACACCGATTTATCAACTGTTCATCACGTGTAAGAAACAAGTCATCTACATATAGAACAAGTATCAAGACATGATTACGAACAACCTTAAAGTACAAGTTAGAATCAGCTATACTTTTGGAAAACCCCAAGCTATGGGGAAATCCATCCATCCTGGCATACCAGACTCTTGGAGCCTGTTTCAGTCCATACAAGGCTTTCTTCAGTTTACATACATGGGTCTTCTTCCCATGAGTCACAAAGCCTTCAGGTTGTTCAATATAAACTTCTTCCTCAATCTTACCATTGAGGAAAGTTGTCTTTACATCCATCTGATGTAACTTCCATCCGAATACTGCAGTAAGTGAAATGATGGTTCTAATGGTAGTATACCTGGCAACAGGAGCAAATGTCTCATCATAGTCAATGCCTTCTTTTTTAGTGAAGCCGCGAGCTACGAATCTGGCTTTATACTTCTCCACACTGCCATCTGCAGCATGCTTGATCTTATAAAGCCATCTAGAAGTCACCACTGACTTTCCTGTTGGTCTAGGAACAACTTTCCAAACATCATTCTTCATGATTGACTTGTACTCTTCAATCATGGCATCAACCGATACCTGTTTACTTGCTTTGTCTTCGTATGATGAAGGTTCTGCACTGATGAAATGACTCATAAGACTGGAGTACTTCTGTGGTCTAAGCTTTCTCTAAAAGTCCCAAGAGGAGCTTTATGCTTCTCGCCTTTTTGCACCGTCTCTCAGTACCAAGCAAGTCTGCTTTTGGAAGGAGGAAATTCAAGAAGTTCTTCTGGTGGACTTTCAGTGTTCCCAGGTGCATCTGGAATTTGATCCTCAAATTCCTTTGTCCCAGTATATATACTCAATAAGCCTTCGAGCAATCACTGTACCCAACAAACATACCTTTCTTACCAGAGGGCTCTAGCTTGGCCCCCTTTTCTTTTGGCACATGGATGTACACAGGAGTGCCAAAACTCTTCATGTGGTCAACTGCAGGTTTCTTCTTGGTGAAGACTTCTTCTGGAGTCTTCTCCCCCAAGATAGCATGAGGGCTTCTATTCTGAATATACACAGCGATACCTGTAGCTTCAGCCCACAAAGATAGAGGAAGATCTAGATCAGTGATCATAGCTTTAGCAGCTTCACAGATCATTCTATTCTTCCTTTCTACAACCCCATTTTGCTGAGGGTTGTAAGGTACTGCCAGCTCTTTCTTGATTCCTGCTTCTCGACAAAAATCATCAAACTCATTAGATTCATACTCACCTCTGTTTTCTGAATACGAATGTGTCTGCCAGTCTGATTTTCAATCAGTGTCTTGAACTCTTTAAACCTATCAAAGGTTTCACTCTTGGCCTTGAGGAAGTAAATCCATGACTTCCGAGAGTGATCATCAATAAACAAGAATTAATATAAACACCCACTCAAGGAGTGTGAGGACATAGGCCCACAAATGTCAGAATGAATCAAATCCAAAATGCCTTTAGATCTATTCTTGCTTCTGGGAAAGGATTTCTTAGTGTTCTTTCCTGGAGCACATCCTTTGCAGATTCCTTCATGTTTTGGAGATACTTCTGGCATACCTGTAACCATCTTCTGCAATCTTGGGAGAGTTGTGTAGTGAAGGTGTCCAAACCTTCTACGCCAAAGTTCACATGGATCAATTGTGTGATGTACCAAAGCATGAGTGGAATCTTCGAAAACCGTGTAAAGGCCTTCCTCTCAATCCTCAATCTATACTGCTGAGCTTATATCTTCATTCTTTGCCCATAGAAGGACTTTCTTGTCCATGAAGAGGACTCTGTAGCCCTTGTCTTCTAAACCAGCAACAGATAGAAAATTCTTCGTTAAACCAGGAACATATAAGATATCATGAATATGAAGAACCGTACCTGAGACAAGTTGAAGTGAGGTTGAGCCAACTCCTTCAATCTTGTAAGTAGAGTCATCTCCAAGTTCTACTTGTGTGGTGAACTTCTTCTTCCTGTAACTGGTGAGAAATCTATGGTCACCTGTCATGTGCCTGGAGGCACCACTATCCACCAACCAAGCAGTATCAATGTTGGTGGAACTAGAGAGTGTTGAAACCAAGTAGTACTCTCTTCTAGGTTCTTCTTTGTTAGCCTTGGCTTTCTTCTTCTTCTTTGGTTCTGCTTCTTCCTCTTTCTCTGCTTCTGCAATAGATCCTTGAAACCTTTGTTTAGGTTTCTTCTAGGCTTGCCTGCAGTCTTTAGCAAAATGCCCAAACTTGTGGCAATTATAACATTCCACTTTTGACATGTCGGAGAACTTACCTTGAGGTTTATTTCCTGTTTTTTGCTGAGAGAAAGGCTTCTTAAACTTCTTTGACTTTGCTGCAAGTGCAAGGTTATCTTCCTTGATTACTTTGCCTGAAGTCCTCCCCTCTTCTTCTACGCAATCATGCCAAAGCCTTTCAAAGGTTGGCTGATTCTCATGTCCACTGACAGATGCCATGAAGGTTTCCCAACATCTTGGGAGACCATCAACCATAGTTTGCACAAGGTCATCATCATCAATAGTAATACCAATAGCAATGAGTTGATCTCTTACCTGTGCAATCTTTGTGAAGAAGGAACCAACACTTTCATCTTTGTTCAGCTTCAAAGTTCGCAGTCTCTTCTTCAAGGCTCTCTTCTGAATGGGAGCCTTCTTTTCATATAGATTGGCCAAAGCATCAAAACATTATTTAGGAGTCTTCAAAGCTATGATGTTGGGCATCACCGTCTCTTTGACAGAATCATAAATTATTCTTCTAGCCTTACCTTGCTTCCTCTTGTAAGCAAGCCTACCAGCATTAGATGTTGGCTCTTCAGTGTCATTAAAAACAATGTCATCCAAGTCATTCTCTTCTAGAGTGGCCGTTACCCTGGCCTTCCAAGAGTTGTAGTTAGTTGAACCATACAGCTTCTCTTCCGGTCTAAAATCATTTACAGTCATCTCTGCAACTTAGTCAAATCTTAAGTCTGCAAATTTTATCCCAAAGTCTAGGAAAACAACAAAAGTGTACCTTTACTGTGTTTTCACATGCTAAGCTCTGATACCATGTTGAATTTTAGCATTAGAATGATGACTTAAAAAATTTGTAGATTAACTTTAAACAAATGACAAGTGCAATAAGATAACATTAATCACATCCACACAATGGACACAAGAGTTTTTCACTGGGGAAACCTTTAAAGGACAAAAACCCCAAAAAGCATTAGTAACGCATCTCGTAAATGAGATGACTAAAATTCTTCAAAAAGTTCCACAAAACCCCAATAGGGTTAACCACAAAACCAGAGGATCAATTTTCCAAATTACATCAAAATTGCCCAATTAGGGCTTTTCCAGAAAATTAGACTTTTCTCTCCCCTGCCCAATAATTACAGGTTGCCCGAAAAGTCTGTCTGCTGCCCAGATCTGTACCTGTCAGCATGCCCTACTGCCCGGTCGTACCTTATCATGTCTACACCTGCCCGATCTGCCCGGATCTAGGTTCTGTTGCCCATGGCTATGCCAGGCAGTTTCCTCTGCTACCCGTGGCTATGCCAGGCAGCTTCCTCTGCTGCCCGCTGCCCCGAACAATCTATCTCTGCTGCCCGACAGCTTACCCGGCTTCCCTATTGTGGCATCTATGATGCTGCCCAAAGAGTTAGCAGCTACCCCGTGCCCTTATGGGTTGGCCCATGGGCGGTCCTAAGGGTTTGTGCAGCCTCAAGCTGCTACAGCACCCTCACGGGTATGCCTACAAGCTGCCTGAAGGGACTTATGGCCATGGAAACCCTTATGGGTTTGCCCGAGGGTTGGCCGTGAGCCAAACCCTCACGGGTATGCTTGTAGCAGGCTCCCCGTCAGTGCCGAGAGAGAAGTGCCCTTCTATGGCCTGCCCAGAGAAAGAAAAGAGGATTTCCCAAGTAGATATGCCCAGATCTGATGGTGGTTGCCCGGATCTTGATGGTGGCTGCCCGGATCTGATGGTGGTTGAAGATGAGGGTTTGAAGAAACCCTAGCTTAGGGTTTGTCTTTAATGGAGGATGACAATGCCCTAGCTAGACTCATCCATGCTAGGGCACAATCATGAACTTCTCTTCTTCAACCTGTGAGATCTTCAGAATAGCAATTGTACCTGTGAGAGCAAGTGTGTGTGTAATAATCAATTAGCTTGATCTTCTTTTATATCCTTGAGTCACCTGTAAGTGGACCAAAATTAGAAAGAACCAAATAATATTATTTTATTCTTTTCTAATTTTCACTTTTACCTTTAGCCTTCAAAAAAAGGTCCTTTATGTATTTTTTACTTGTACCAAAAGTCCTTATGTATTTTTTACTTTTGCTTTTATCCTTTTTCCAAGTGCCCCTGTGGTCATTACATGTGGTCTTTTAATTCCATTCAAAGTACATCATCATAAACCAAGAGAGTTACTAATGCTTTCATCTCACACTCTATGTGACACCAAGATCAGGTACCAGGGTATCTTAACCAAGGGTAGCTAAGCCTTGGAGAAGACCACAAGCCCATTGATCAAGGGTCAAAGTGTCACACATGCCTAGACCAAGTCTAGGGCTTATAGTGCCTTCCTAGTAACAGACCATGTGCCTAACCCACAGGCTGCATAATTTGACCCTAGGTCAAATACTTGGTAACAGACCAAGCGCCTCCACTCTCCAAGAGAATGGCTATTCAGAACTAAGCTCAATCTACCAGTACTAGACTGATCAAATTCTGGTCCCGGACCAGATGTCTACCATTCAACAGAATGGTCACTCAACACTGGGTTGAGTCTACCCAGGTCAAGAACCAGATATCTACCATTCAACATAATGGTCACTCAACACTGCGTTGACTCCACACCGTGGTCCCGGACCAGGTGTTCCCATTTTCCAAAGATAATGGCTCTCGATGCTGCTCAGAAAAATCAACAACTTTATGCCACTAAAGCCCAAATGACAAGGGGAGACCTTGATCTCTCCTAAAAGAAAAGACCAAACACTAATAGCGAAGCAAAACCAAAATATGAAACTTTCAGAAAAAATCGCTATAAAACCAAGGAGGGGAACTTACCTAGAGGCTAGTGCCTGATCCAGATAGGAATATGAAGTCTAAGGATGGCGCCTTAGGGGATTTAGAGGTTTTTGATGATTGTCGTAAATACCCAAATCGCCAAAATTTGAAATTCTAAGTGCAATATATCCTAGTGATTTTTCCTCGTTACTGCGTTAGGGTATTCTTTGAAATTTTGCGATGACCAATGGATAGAAAATTAAATAGAGAAGAATTTAGTGAGATACTTACCTGGAAGTTGTAGATTCCTTCTTGGATGATGAGGATTGCCCCCTCATAGATCAAGTGAGAGATTTGGTGAAGTCCTTGTTGAAATCAAAATGCCCAATGACCCTATGTGCCCTCTCCTCCTGCCACACGAAAGGAAAACCAATAAGTATGACAAGAAAAGATCTAGAAATGCAAATGAGAAGTAAAAGAATGGAAATGGAAAATCTTAACAAAAGAACCACTCTATTTAACTAATGGCGGAGACTGTGTTGTGTTGGGAGAAGATGTTCTCGACGTTTCGGTCCTCAATCTAGGACCATCCTCAGGAAACTAAATCAGCTCAATTAAAGAGATCGATCCTCATTGTCTATTAATGTTGATCAAAGGTGAGAAAATTAGCTTTTGGGGCCGACTTTGATCAACCTTTAGACTTCCTTCATTCTTATTAAATTTAAATTTAAAATCTTTAAATTTTAATTTTATTGAGTATAGGTTTCCATGCTTCACTAATTTGTAGTCCATCGTCTCTATTTAAGTTATTTTTCTGTAGCTCTATTTCGAGAGCTTCCCATATTTTTCTTTTCTCATAATGATCAATTTTTGCTATGAATTTAGTGTCCTTCATGCATAGATGGTGTCCCGTGTGGTGGTAGTGCTTTACCAAAGCTGATTTCTTGACTCTGTTGTGTTTAATGTCAGCTATGTGTTCCTTTAATCTTATTTGAAAAGATCTACCTGTCTCCCCAATGTATTGTTTGCCACATGTACAAGGAATGGAGTAAACTCCTCTATGTAGGCTGGGATTTATGAAATCCTTTGCATGGTCTAACATGGTCCTTAGTGAGTTAGGAGGGGAGAAGGAGACTTTGATGTTTTCCTTTCTTAGAATTTTAGCAATCTTCTCTGTGGTACCTTTTATGTATGGTAGGTTAATATTCTTAGTCACCTCTTTTTCTTTTCCTTTGTTATTTTTTGTTCTAGGTGTTTTCTTTGCCTTCAAGATAGCTTTATTGACTTGTTCCTCATTGTACCCATTCATTATAAAGAACTCTTTAAGGTGTCTTAACTCTTGCTCAATGTGCTCTTCGTCTGATAATCTCATTGCCCAGGTGACAAGGGTGTTAATGACACCAATCTTTTGCGCTGGGTCATGTTGTGATTTGGCGTGTAGGTAGCGATCTGTGTGCGTCTTTTTTCTGTGGACCTGATGTGACAAGGTACCATCATTGCGTTTGGATATGAGGATGTCCAGAAAAGGTTTGCTTCTGTTTTCTTCTAGCTCCATTGTGAATTGTATGCTTTCGGACTGTTTGTTAAACCCAATTCGAAAAGAAGTATTAGGGTGAGTCTCCCCACCAATGCACCCGTTCTCAAATCACCTCCTTCACCGACAGTCAAAACGTGGATCCAAAAGATACAAGAAAATACACCAAGGTATCTCAATGCAAGAGAAAACAGTTCCAATCCTCATCTCATTCATTCATCCACAAAGACACGAGTATTTGATCCAGAAAAATCTCTTTATTCAGAAGTTCTGATGCCAAGAATCATGCTTTACAATGAGGGGGGATCTCTCTCTTAAATAGATCCAAGAGAAGCCAAATCCCTAACCAACTAGATCCAACGGTAGAGATTAAAACATTATAAACGGTGGATATTACATCTTTTAATTTTTATATGGATTGAGTACATGGATCACAACAAGGGGGGCGCACTTTTTGCCCAATGACGCCTAAGTGAGGTGAAATACATCATAACATAGTATATAATCATGTGGTACAGAAGAAAGGGGTCGCCTAGGGGCATAAATCACTCTAGGAACCACCTCAACAACATATCATAAGATGTAAATACAACATGTGCTAAGGTGAGGGGTGCCCCATGGAGGGCATCCTCCCTAGATAAGCAAATAAAATGATCTAGGACCCCATGCTGATTGAAACCGATGCAAAATGATCTGAAGAGCCATAATATATCATCCTGAAAGAATCCCAAGCCATTTCCTTGACCATACTAGCCAAATCAATTTCCTCAAGTAATTTCATAGTCCATTTTTATGTTGGTACAAACTCCCGAAACAAATACAATGCTCATAACTCTTTGTGGGTGTACTAAGATAAACTGACTACATAAATGGATTCGAAGACATGGTATAATGGTACTAGTCACTACTCATGCCCACTGATCCTCTGTAACGCCTAGGGAGTGCCACCTTCATAAGCATCTCATCATAAAAAATATGACTAGACCAATAATAAAGAGATAATAATCATTGATACTCAAAACTATGGCCAAATCATGAAAACTGAGACTATAGTATGTCTATTGGGCATGTTTGGAGCAAATATAGCCAATGTTGATATTTTGTAGTCACTGCCTTGGGAAACGTGTTGACTTGGTCAACAGGGTTGACCTGGTCAAAATACCCAAAATAAAGGTGGAGCAATAATCTGGATGGTACACCATGAATATTTGAATCTAACATGATTATGTTAGTAGCCAAACTTAAAGCATTAATAGCATGACAGTGGTGCAAAAAATAAATATTAGACTTAAATCAGAGTAACCATTCAATATTCTATAAAGCCCCTTAAGTATGCTCACTTACAACCCTAGACAATTAGCTACGATGGCTGAGGTGATGAAACAAAGGCTAAGGATAAAGGGGAAGACTTGTTGACTTTAACAAAGTGATCTTTCAAACATGGGAAACAGGAATCCACTTGCATTCATGATAAATAGAGAACATTAGGAAATGGAAGTGTCTCACAAATGGATGAGTTGATTTGAAGAGTGTCCATTCAACATTAACAAATGTCTACAGCTCACATCCAAGCCTCAAACAAGCTCTGTGAGAATCTTTTTTAGGACCCTTGCGTTGAGTACACAAGAAACTGTAGTGAAGATATCCTAGGGGACACTTAGAATTAGTTGTCCCTACCTCGATCTTACATCCCAACCTGCAGGCTCCGTGAGGATATAATCATTACATTTCAAATAATATGGCCAGCAGTCTTTAGATTTAGCATTTATTTATCCACTGCTTTTTAGGCCTTTCACATTTCATTTCATAGCCCCTTTCATGAATCTAAAGACACAATTTGCAAATTTATTCATGGGCTTGCATTTCACAAGATATAGCAACAAGTAACATAATGCATGTAATGATAGTAGAACATATTTCTTCAAGTTTTAGCTAACAACTCTTCGAGCAACTTGGGGAAATATCCACAATCAAGACCTAACATCGAGGACAACCGACCATAGAGGTCAAGGCTTCAAAACCCAACTCACCTATGCTCAAGAACCAACACTAACGGATTCTCCTGGCCCAAAAGAATCAAGACTTCAGCAAGTTTTGTTGCACAACTCAGAGTCGAGACACAAACCAACATGGGGTCTGTCATCATAAATTTAAGTGGGGGGAAAAGTGTCCTCAATCTCACTAGTCAAAGTTCAAGTCTGGGTAGATGTCAACATGGATTATACAAATGGGTGGAAGAAGTGAAAAATGGTGCCAACAATAGCAACATGGAATAAGTATGTTCAAGGTGAGCATACATAAAGGCCTTGCATAAAAGATTGCCTAGCCACTCATAATATAAGTCACTCAAAGCAACATGGTACCACAGTAAGCTAATCAATGTCAACTCATAGCTACTAAAATAAACAGTAGAGACCACATAAATCCAAATACTACCTGTATATATGCTCAAACATATAAATGTCTCTACCTGAACTGCCAGTCTGTCAAAGGTGTACTATCTCTGCTACTCTGCTCCAATGGACTATATCACCACCTAGGTCATCTCAATGGACTAGGTAATCTCAGTCATGGCATGGGACTGTTATGCATCTGGTGCTGAAATAAAGCTCTAAATATGGCTCGAACTAATAATCAATCCATGCTATATCCCCATCTATATGTTTGGCTCGAAAAATAGATAAAATATCCATATGTTGCATCATGGTAGCCTAGCTACAATGTATGTGATAACAGCTCCTAAAGTGAGAGAACTCTCAAAATCCAAACATGCCAATTAATGAGAAGGACAACCCTTATAGAGGTTGTAGCTCAATCTCATCTTAATAAAATAATATTAAATTTCTAGATCTAACCTAAGGGTGGAGTAAATAATGAATAAGTCCACTAAAATCCTAACCAATCTCTAACAAATTCCTAACATAAGGGTGGTCAACGCCACAAGTACAATGTTAACAAGGTACAAAGGGCCCAACAAGAAGGGCAACTCCATGAAATAAGAATGAGCAATGTCAACATAAAATGTAGCGCTCCACAAAGTGATGCAAATCATCCAACAATAAAGTGTCCAAAATGTTCATTTAAAAGTGGGCAAACCGAATGTCAAAGCCCATCAACGTCCAACGATCCTCCATAATAAAGGTGGGATCTATCCATAAAGTGAATCACTTCAAATAAACTCCAAGGAATAATCATAAGAAATGGTTATAAAGGGTGCCTATATAACCCTCCAAAGGTGGACAGCCTTAACCATATACAACAAAATGCCTCAATACATGTGGAATGTGGGAACTAAGGTGAATGCTCTCCACGATGTCACATAGTATGAGAGATTGGTTCCATAAGACCTCCATACATACCTCCAATCATGACCCTCAAATGGTTAAAGCGCCACACCATCAACCCCACAATTTTAGTCAGCCTATGGAATGACACATTTTCAAAGTGACATATCACCCATCTGTGCTATAAATGAGGCTTCCAGGCTGCATATAACAAAGGCAGGTCCACAAACAGCGTAAAAATAATAATTCGAGCAACAAATCTGTCGTGGCCTAGCATCAAGACACGAATCAAAGTTTTTAAATCGAAGTAAGAGCTTCAAGTGTTGATCTCTTACTGTCTCAATGAATCGGAGGCAACTACGCCGGATTCTAAAGCACCATTTATAATAAACAGATCGCACAACCATTGCTAGGTGTCATTGTTTGTCATCTAGGCGGCTCCATATGAGAGGACACAAACAAGGCATGTGATCTCTTCTAGCATTGAAACATAAACAAACAATAATCAGTCCCCTGACAGAAGAAGATTTCAGATAAAAGCAAGACGTCGAATTCATCACGAATAGGAGACGAGAGTTTCCGTAGATATCAAAAGATCCGTTTTTCAAAACGCTGGGAATCGTTTCAAGAGTATTTATTTGTGTATTTATTGAAGAAAAAAAAGAGTGAGAAATTATGGATTCCATTTATAAATCCAGATTTTGGACCGAAGAGTCCTTATTACGAAATGGGATTCCAATATCCAACATGTTTTAAGAATGGCAATTGCTCCTGTCCAATATGTGGTAAATATTTTATTATGAAAGATGAGCAAGGTAACTCGCAGTAATCCATGGTTATTATGAAATAACCAACACAAATAAGCCAGATTTGAATAATCCATGAATATAAAAATATATGATTGATAAAAGATGATTTACAATGAGAGAATGATGTTTGTATAAATACCCATTCAAGAGTTTCCTTGGTGATGAGACGCCACCTTTCATAAGGTGCATCTTCATTTGTCTTTTCATTTAATTATTTAATTAATTTATTAATATAATTTATATTTATTACTACTTATTTATTATTTATTTTGCTCATTACATTGCCTTCCCCTTAAGGAAAGCTTTGTCCTCAAAGCTTTATTAAAGACCAGGCTTATATCTGATTTATTGCTTGTAATGTCATCTTTTGATCCTTTTAGTACTTACGACACTTGACAAAATGAGACCATATGAGTTACGAACTCCATAAAAAAACTGTTGCATCGTCTATGATGTGGTCCATCCAAGATCTATTTTCATCGAAGGTGATTGTTGATCGTCTTGTTGGATAAATCTTCCCATTTTCTACTTAGGTTGTAGATTTTGTGTTCTTTCGCTTATGAATTTATAACTTTTTTGTTTATGTTAATTTTGACCCTGCAATTGGTCAAAATGTTTTTTGTAATTTGGGGGTCGACAAGGATTTCTTGCTACTTGTTTTTCTGTTGGATTGACTTCCTTTTGAACTGTGATGGGAACAAAATTTGTATTTGTTTCTTCTTTCTCAACTAGAATTTGTTTTCTGGATAGTATGGATCCTTCCTTTTGGATTTGAACTAATTTGTTCTCTAATAGGTTATTATTATTCTGAATCTTCTCAAACCTTTGGTCTTGTGACTGTTTGTCCTCTTTTAACTTCTTGATTTGTTCCTCTAGTTCTTGATTAACCTTCTTCAAAGCGGAATTTTCTTCGTCTTTTCTTAGTAATTTTTGTTGAAGAGCTTGAATCTTCTCTTCTAAATTTTCACTGCATTGAATACTTTATCTTTTGTCTTCTTGATTTGCAGAAGTAATTTCTAATTATGATCTCTTAAACGAGAGATCTCTTCATCTCATTCTTGAATGTCCTTTTCGAATTTATTTCTCACAATTTCAAATTCCTTAGTTTGTTTGGTGGACTCCCAAATACAATCTTCCAACTTGGTATTTATTAAATCATTAAAATATTTCTCTTTGTCATTTTCAAATTGTAATTTTTTATTGTTTTCCTTGCAGTACCCTAATTCGCTTTCTAGTTTCTGTGGTTGCAACTGTGAGTTATCTTGCTCATCTTTCATAATAAAATATTTATCACATATTGGACAGGAGCGATTGTCATTCTTAAAACATGTCGGATATTGGAATTCCATTTCGCAATAAGGACACTTCGTCCAAAATTTGGATTTATAAATGGAATCCATAATTTCTCACTCTTTTTTGTTTTTATTTTTTCAATAAATACACAAATATGTTTCAATAACTTCCTTCGATATCTTTTCTTTTTCTTTTTCTTTTTCCAAAATAATAGGGTTTTTTTTCAAAATAATTATTATTTCAATAAAGTAATAATTACTATTTTTTTATAATAATAATTANATAATATTATTATTATTAATACTTTTATATAAACTATATATAGTTTTTTAACAATATATATATATATATATATATATATATATATATATATATTAATTTAAAATCAAATTTTGGAAATCCTTTATGTTCTGCTAATTTACTTCCTTTAAGAACCTTTTATGTTCTGCTAATTTTTTCTGAGAGTCCTCTTATGCCGCCAATGCTTTTATTGCTTCCTTCACCGTCGAGTGTATTAAAATATTCAAATTAAAATCTGACCAGATAACTTCAGCTACAGCAGTATCACACCCTTTGATGTTCTATAATTCATTACCTCATTAACATCGCATGTCCTTAGTTGTTCTCTCAATCTCTAAGTGACTCCACATGATTATATTCCTTCACTTCTTGATCCAATCACTCACATTTTGTATTCCTTCTATCCTCCTTTGTTTCCCTTCAAATTTAATCTATCTCCTTCCACAAAAATTTTGCCCTTTTCTCCAAGGGTCTACTAGCAAAGCCATCTGAAAAGTTTTCTCTCATGAGGTGCATAAGCATGCGAATAGATGCTCTACTATGTGTGTTCGTTCCTATGTTATTATGAGAACAGCAAACAAGAGGCTGATGTCAAATATGCAGAGAGTATAAATTTCATCCCTTGTGACCCTTTTATGTTCTGCTAGCTTTTTCCAAGAATCCCTTTATGCCAGCCCAATGATTTTGTTGCTTCATGTGCCTCAAGTGTATTATAACAATCAAATTATAATCTGACCAGATAAATTCAAATAGAGCAGTCTCTTCATTTGAGGTTTTATTACTCAGTAATACCACATGCTTCAAAAGATTTGAGGTTTTCTCAATCTCTTAGTAAGTGCCTCCTCGGGATCATTTTCCTTCATTGCTTGATCCATTCACTCACATTTCATCTTCCTTCTATCCTCCTTTGTTTCCCTTCAAATTTTATCTATCTCCTTCTGCAAGACCTTGGACCTTTTCTTCAAGAATCTACTAGAAAAAAAATTTGAACCGTCTTTTCTAACGTAGCACATAAACATGTAAACAGATGCCCTACTAACTTTGTTCCTATGTTGTGATGAACATAGCATTTGGTGATGAAGGATTATATAAATAACATACCGGTTACATCTAATGAATAGTACTGAGATAAAACTTAAAAGATAATACGATAAGATAAGATACTTATATTAATGTCCAACAAATGACCACAAAAGTAGGTCAATGGGACTGTGGTAACAAGATGTCAATGGCCCAATACAAACTGGGAGCACTAAGGTGGCCCCTATAAAAGAAGAGAAGCATCACTCTAACCTAAAAGAACATAAAGCAAAATATATTTTACAGTTTTAAAAAATGAAAAAGCTATATAGATGGCAGTGGACATTATGTCACGTGTAATAGACCAGTTACCAAAATAATAAACAAAATCAAGACAACGTCCCTACCTTGCAATGGAAGAGAGGATTAAAACAATCAATTATAATGCTAACCTCTTGAATCCCAGTATCATGGCAACCTTCTCTGAGTTTGGTATTTCCAAGAAATGTACGACCATCTGAAAACAAGACAATTAGAAAAGCCACAGAATCAATGCCATCTGAATTATAAAAGTATTTGATTATTTTGTATAACATCATAAAAGCACAACGACAATTTCGTTCCTTGTCATCTCTAACCATCTATGCACTATGAACCATACCAAAATGATCTGAAAACGCTTTTGTAACAGTATTATGACACTCTTAAACCTTGAGTAGAAAATATGAAGAGCTCTAAAAGACATGAAAAACAACCTGTGACAAACCAACAATACAAAAGCACCATTCATAAACCATCCCAATGATCCACACCCTAGAGGCAGATACGGAAACATCACCACAGAGCGGAACCCTAAATTGGGGGGCAGACCCTGTAGAAGGGGAATTTCCCTAATCTCAAAAAAAACATTACCAAAACAAAATGCTTTTTGGGGGGGGAAACATGTGAGCCCCAACAAGAAACTCTAGGACACCTCTATTGGCCCATTACATGGGGAAAAGTTAAAACAAACCCTAGTTTGTTTTGCTTTTGTTATTGTGCATGTTTTCTCTTCTGTTTCCAATAGCAGCATGCAAGGAGATAAAAAAAAATTAAGGGTTTTCAGAGAAGAACTTTTAGTAGAAAATCCTTTGCAGTAGCTGGAAGCAACATAAAACAACTAAAACACCCCCATCCCATGGGTTTTTTTAATCAGTTGGGAACAGGTTTTTTACACTGGCAGCAACAACAATCGATCAAGTGTTTCTCTTCGGTGGACCAAGACCAGAAGCAAATTTCCAGGTTCGAATGTTCTGTTTTTTTTATTCTGCTTACGTCCTATTTAATCATGTTGTCAGAACAGGCTTCTGAGACACTTGGTCCCATGACACTATCCACACAATTCATAAATTAGGTTCCGGTGCAGATCCTTACAGTTACAACAACAGGATGATCATGGTTCGTCATACTTTCTCAAAGCTCTACGCCACAGCCCTTCACATGAATCTTTCTGATGTGCTTGAGTGGAGACACCTTCGAGTTAAAGTACAGGCTCGCTTTCAACCCATTAATCAGAACATTAATCACCTCCTCACACTCAGAGCCATACTTGAGAAGGTGATACACCACTCTTCATAAGTCTATTGCTATTTTGTAGACTTTCAAAAAATGTTTGACTTGCTCCCTCAAACGGCCCTATTCCAGAGATTAGAAATTGGGATTTATTGTTAAAGATAATGCAGCTGCGAGACCCATTCTCAGGGAGAATGGCACCCTAGTCAATTAACTAGGGTTCCTAGTTAGCTAACCGGGCAGAGCAAGTCCCTAGAAGGTACCCTAGGGCCCCCAGCAGTCTCTTGGGATTCTTGGTCTAGGCCCAAGCAGGTTGATGCCATGGCAAAGTCCCTAGCATGTGACTAGGGCCCCTATATGTCTCTAGGGTATCCTAGTCTGGGACCAGGCAGATTCTTGGTGTGGGACCAAGCAAATCCTACAAGATGAGACAGAGACATCCTGGTCTGGGACCATGTAGATTCTTGGTCTAGGACCAAGCAGTTCCTGCAGGTACATACTTGGTCAATTAACCAAGTGGATCTTAGTGAATTAACCAAAATGATGATGTGTGACGTCCTCTTCTCCTAAATGGTTATTGCTAGGTTGTTTCTCAACGGACTGGCCACCCCTTGATGATGTCACTAGAACTTGACCTTTAGGAGCAGTCTGGAGGACCAGAGAATCACATCATCCAGTTTGGACCTTCCTTATATGGTGGTGATAAAACATATATTAGTGTACGGAACACATGTCGACAATATACCTTTCAAAGATAAGTTAAAAGTTTGACACCTTGGTCTTGTGGGAAAAAGGGTTGTTTCCCCACCTTGTTGGTACACCTTGGTTTGTGGGTAAAAGGGTTGTTTCCCCACCTTGATGGTACACTTTGGTCTTATGGGTGAAAGGGTTGTTTCCCCACCTTGTTGGTACACCTTGGTCTTGTAGGTAAAAGGGTTGTTTCCCCACCTTGATGGTACACTTTGATCTTGTGGGTGAAAGGGTTGTCTTTCCCACCTTGATGTGACCCCTCTTGTTGAATGTTGGTCTTATCTTTCCCCTTTTTAGTCCTAGCACGCATATTGGTTATGGTACCTTGACCCTTTTGCTATGATGACTTAATTTTATTGTTTTTATATTGTATGACCACTTGACCATTGGTACCCTACCCTAAGTCAACATAATATTATTTTATGTTTATTTTTTGAATTTCTCCTAAAAGGTAGGGCTAGAAGATGAACCTTCTAGAAGACCTTTCAAGTTTATAAATTAAAGTCACAAACTAGGTCACCTGACACGGGGACACGGGACACGAAGG